>NDGN011377580.1:0-29255 GCA_002564285.1 Tympanoctomys barrerae
GCCTGCCACGGGATCTGGAGCAAATGGGCCCCACCCTTAGAACGGAGTCGCTTGGCCACGACAGCCTTTTGCGGTAAGAGGGAGAAGGGGACACATCTGTGAGTGAGGAAAGGGCCTGTGCCTGTGCCTCTGTGTCCCAGAAAGGTGAGGGCTGGGGTGGGGGTGGGGTTCTTCAAGGATCCAGAGAAGATGGGTGTTCTCTGCTCACTCCCGCCCCCCTTAGGTTCCTATGCTGGGGCAGTAGTTGCCATGCCTCTCGCTGGGGTCCTGGTTCAGTATTCAGGATGGAGCTCTGTTTTCTACGTCTATGGTGAGAGACCAGGAGCCCTGGTTACGGGTGGCTCTGGGTCGGAGAGGGACCTCTTGTCACCGGGCTCCCATCGCCCCTCCTGATCTCCCCCTTCAGGCAGCTTCGGGATCTTCTGGTACCTGTTTTGGTTGCTTGTCTCCTATGAGTCCCCTGCCCTGCACCCCAGCATCTCAGAGGAAGAACGCAAGTACATCGAGGATGCCATTGGGGAGAGCGCCAAGCTCATGAACCCCCTCACGGTCCGGGCCAAGTCTACAAGGAGGGGTGGGGGGCATAGCGGGGCTCGAGCTTGCACCCCATGTAGATCCTGGCCGGGTCCTATAGGCTCTTAGAGGAAACAGGATTGAACTGAAGGAAGATAGGGGTGGGGGGATAGAACTTGAGAACCTGCTAGGGCCTGGTGGTGAGCTTGGCAGGGAAGGTGAAACCGGAAGCACGGACGAGGTGTGGTTAAAAGTGGAGGAGACAATTAGAATGTGGCTGGACATGGTGGCACACACCTGTGATCCCCGCACTCGGGAGGGTGAGGCAGGAAGATTAGGGATTCCAGGGCAGCCAGGCGTACATAGTGAATTCAAGGTCAGCCTGGAAGACATAGGGAGGCCCATTCTCAAAAAACAACTATTCCTCTGGGTGAGTGAGGCTGCACTTAAGGAACGTGATTGAATCGTGAGAGATTCCTGGGTTCACATGTATGAGTCACTGAAGGTCACTATGAGGCCCAGACACCTTCAAACCTGAGGGGTCGCTGTGAGCCCAGCTCCAGCGCTGCAGCCCTGAAATGTCACGGTGGGTCTGCCGGGCACCTGACGTGCCTGATGCCCTTGGGTCCCTGGGGTCTCAGTGAGATCAGGGGCCTGGGTCTTGGCGCGAGTCCAGTGAGGTTCCCAAAGGACCTGGCGAAGTTCCCTCCGCCACTCTGTCTCAGAAGCCCCTTCCACCTCCAGAAGTTTAACACCCCCTGGAGGCGCTTCTTTACGTCCATGCCAGTCTACGCCATCATCGTGGCCAACTTCTGCCGCAGCTGGACGTTCTACCTGCTCCTCATCTCCCAGCCCGCCTATTTTGAAGAAGTGTTCGGCTTCGAGATCAGCAAGGTAGGGCCCAGCAGGCAGAGGAGAGGAGACCGGGACGGGGCCGGCACGGCGACGCAGGGAGCAGAGACCAGAGTGGCTGCCCCTGAAGCCCATCCCGCAACCCTGTACCCTGCTCCTGCAGGTGGGCCTGGTTTCGGCGCTGCCCCACCTGGTCATGACCATCATCGTGCCCATCGGCGGCCAGATCGCCGACTTCCTGCGGAGCCGCCGCATCATGTCCACCACCAACGTGCGCAAACTGATGAACTGCGGTGGTGAGTGGGCGAGGCCGGGGGCGTGGCTGCAGGCGGCCTAGGTGGAGCAGAGTTTGGAGGGGCAGAACCAATGGTTGGGCCAAGGGGGCGTGGGGTATGGTCAAGGATGAAGTTGATTGGACGGAACCAGAGTGAGGGCGGGGCTGCGCAGATCTCGCCCAGAGTCAGGCTTAGGCCTGGGTGTGGGAGCATCCGCCAGCGGATGGAGTTGAAGGTGTAAGAGTGAAGCTTGCATAGGGCTGCGCGGAGCAGGCCATGGACTAGGGAGAAAGAGGGACTGTGAGTTGGGGTCTACAGAGGACGAGCCGCCAATCGAGTAGCAACAGAGAGAAACCATAAAAGGTACACAGATCGGGTTTGGATCCTGGATCTCCAACGCTGGGCCCATGGAGGGCCCGCGTGGGGTACAGGTGCCGGGATCGTGGGCGGAGCTGCTGGGATGAAGGGCGATGCCTGGACCTAGGGGCGTTCAGCAGACCCGGCCCTCTGCAGGCTTTGGCATGGAAGCCACACTTCTGCTGGTGGTCGGCTACTCTCACTCCAAGGGAGTCGCCATCTCCTTCCTGGTTCTCGCCGTGGGCTTCAGCGGCTTCGCTATCTCGGGTGAGAAGCGCAATTCTATACTTGGCGGCTCTGCTCAGCTCGGGATGGGGCTCCCTACCTTGCTAAAGTGCACCCACAGAGGGTGTCAGGAGTGTCCTAGTGTGATGCCCCCTGCCTTTCCCCTGCCAGGGTTCAACGTGAACCACCTGGACATCGCCCCGCGCTACGCCAGCATACTCATGGGCATCTCCAACGGCGTGGGCACACTGTCGGGCATGGTGTGCCCCATCATCGTGGGTGCCATGACCAAGCACAAGGTGGGCGCCCGCCGGCCCCCACTGCACCCTGCTTCTCTGGTCCCTTCTTTGACACCATCCCTGTGGTTCCCCACAGACGCGGGAGGAGTGGCAGTATGTGTTCCTCATTGCTTCCCTGGTGCACTACGGGGGCGTCATCTTCTACGGGGTCTTCGCTTCCGGAGAGAAGCAGCCATGGGCCGAGCCAGAGGAGATGAGCGAGGAGAAGTGTGGCTTCGTTGGCCACGACCAGCTGGCTGGCAGTGACGAGAGTGAAATGGAGGATGAGGCCGAGCCCCCCGGGGCTCCTCCTGCCCCACCTCCTTCCTATGGGGCCACACACAGCACAGTTCAGCCCCCAAGGCCCCCACCCCCTGTCCGGGACTACTGACCGTGTGCCTCCCACTAAATGGCAGTTCCAGGACCTCCTCCATACAACTCTCTGGCCTGAATGACAGTGTCAAGGGACCTCCCCCAGTCCTCTCTGTTCTGCTTCAGGCCTAAGAAGTACTCTTCCTTGTTCCCAGTGCTGTCAAAACCTCTTCCCTTCCCAACTGCCTCTCAGGGGTAGTGAAACCACAGTCTGATGGTTTTAAGGACACCCGAATTCCCTACAGTTTCCCTTCTCAGTTTGTGCTGCCTCAGTGGTTTCAAATCTCTCCTTTCAGGGCTTTATTTGAATGGACAGCTCAACCTTGTACTGTTGTGGTTTTGAGGCACCTTCCTCTTTCCTCTCACCCAGGGATTCTCAGGCTGATCCCTGAGATTACTCAGTGCCCCTCTCAGAAAAATTTAAGGCCCTCCTCTAGAAGTTCCAAATCTCTCCTGACTCTCTCCTGCATCTTCCAGGTTGGGTTAACCTATCACCCATCCCCGCCATTCCAGGGATTGATTCTCACCAGCGTTTCTGAGGGAAAATGGCGGTTTCAAGCCCCCCTCCCCCCAGCAGGTTCTGCTGAAGCACCAGGTTCCCCCATCTTATCCCTAGCTTTGTGCCATGCCTAGGGAAAACAACCAAAATGGTCCTTTCAATAATATGCCTCTCTCCACCCCATGCACTTTCTCTGACACAGTTTTCAGGTCTAAATAGTGGCTGTTCAAGTCTATTAATTCAGTGGTTTGAAACCACCACCTTTGAACTTCCCCCTGGTGGTTTCTAGATGCCCCTCTTCTGCCCAATTCCTTGCACTTTATTCTCCTGGGTAGTTTCAGACTACCCTCAGTTTCTCAGTGGCCATTTGTTGTGTCCCTAAGGGGCTAAATGATGTAAAAGTCTGGGGTTCTTCCCCTCTCACACAACCCCCCTTCAGCCTAGAATTTGGGAACATAGGTAGAAGTCACAGAATCCCAGGAAAGAGAAGGGGGATGGGGAGAGGGGTGTTTATCCTCGGGCAGGGCTGTGTCTTGGTGTCTCTGTCTCTGTGACTGTAAATCCTGCCCAGCCCCACTCACAATAAAAAACTTTGGTGTACACTGAGTGATCACTGACTGGGTCACAGGAGTGCTGGCCCTAACCTCCTCCCTCAGATCCCAGATCCAGGCCCAGCCTCCTCCCTCAGACCCGGGGTCCAGGCCCAGCCTCCTCCCTCAGACCCGGGGTCCAGGCCCAGCCTCTTTCCTCAGATCGGGCATCCCACCTCCTAGCCCTTTTCTCTCTCCAAAGGGAAAATCAAACCTCTGAGCCTCAATCCCAGCAGACCCTGAGCCCAGGGTCTGACCCACCCCCCACTGGAAGAGGCCTCGCAATGAGAACATCCGGTTTATTCAGCCATGTTCTGCAATTGCCACGAAAGCATCTGTTTGTTGGACCTTTTCTCCAAGAGGCCCACTAAGTAGCAAAGCATCAGGACAGGGCACAGGCGTCTCCTTTCTCTTATGAGTGTACAGGCCTGGAGGGACCAAAGGGGCTCACACAAAGTTGTTGGGGAGAGTTTCGGGGGACAGTGGCTCTAGGCGCTGGGGGCGTCCCCCACGGGGCGGTGGGGGAAGCTTGGGTGGCAGCGGGGGTGTGGGCGGCGGCTGCTTGGTGGAAATGTGCGAAGGGACCCAGGCATTTGGCGCATAAAAGTAGAGGTCACAGGGCTCCTTTGGGGCGTCCAGATGCATAACTGTGGGAGCAAAGGAAAGGGGTCATCCCCAGCCTGACTGGGCCTGCCCGACTGCTGAGCCTCTGGCCAATGAGAAGGCTGGGATAGGGGATCCAGATTATCACTTGAATCGGTTTTTTAAAGAAAAGCTTGAAGCCCCTTGAATAAATGAGGAGGCGTGGTGAGCCGAGGAGGGGCGGGGCCTAAGTCAAGGGTGGGGTCTCCAGGCGAGGAGCGCACTCCGGATTGGCCCGGGGGGCTCAGCGACCCGGCTCTCAGTGTTCCAGGCATTTTTCACCAGGGCTGGAACGGACCTGGGCATGTATGTGACATCTCGGGTCCTTAGGGACAGACGCGATCACGGAGGGGTCAAGCCTTTCACTGATTGGATAGTGGACCTGTACTTGTTTTCTGGAGCCAGAAAGTGGCCAGCAAGAGCAGGATAAACAAAAAAACCAACAATAACAACAACAAAAAACCCAACAACAACAACAACAAAAATAGAGCAGGATAAAAAAGCGGGTAATCAAGGACACGCATCACTCACCCGGGTCGTCTCCACTGTCTGGGAGCCGGTGGTGTGCGAAGGGCTGGTGTCGGGCAGCCCGGCGGTAGAGACACCACATCAGCAGGATGATGAGAATCAAAAGTCCAGTCCCAGCAAAGAATAGGCACAGGGCGCCTCCAGTCGAGCCACGTGGGCGTCCCACCAGAGCCACGCCTGTGGAAAGAGCTCAGTGACTCGAGATCTCACCCCACTCCTCCCTCAGACCTAGGGGTCCGGGCCCAGCCTCCTCCCTCAGGCCCACTTCCAACCCCACCCCTCACCAGTCTCTTTCACGTGCTCCACCACGATGATAGTATTCACTCTTTCACCTCGGCTGCGCCGCTGTGGAGCCCGAGGAGTTACAGGGAGCAGCTGACTGGGGGACTCTGGAGGGGCACGGGGACCGACGATCCGGGCTGAGGGCGGAGGGTTGCTTGGCTCTTTGGGCTCAGAGTTTCTGGGGGCCTTCGGCTCAGGAGTCCCTGGAGAATCTGAGGTGGGCAGTTGAGAGGCGTCAGGCTGGGTGGCTGTGAGGGTGGGATGGGGACTTAGGTGCAGCTCACTGAGGATAGTGGCTTCATCCTTGAAGGGCAAAGGGGTTTCAGGTTGAAGACTAGTGGAGACTTCAAGGGCTGAGGTTTTGGGGATCCTAGTCGCATCCTGATGGTGGGCTGTGGGAAGCTCTGTCTGGGGTGTTTTGGTGGAGTTGGGGTGATAGGTCTGATGGGTCTCTGGGTGCAGGGTCACAGTGGGGTCAGGATAGGTGGTCAGGGGGAACTGAGAATTTGAGGTCTCATTGGTGCCAAGATCATGGGTTGTGAGAGATTTGATGTCAAGAGGCTTGGTGGGGTCAGGGCTTTTAACATCTGAGATTTCTGTCATGTTAAGTGTGGGGACCTCTGGGGGTTCTTGGTGTGCGGTCTGCGTAGGGTTAGTATTGAGAATCTCAGGGTATTCTGCAGGTGTTGGTTTTGAGGGACTAGGTTTGGGGGTCTCAGAAGACCCAAGGTGTGGAGTGTCTGTCAGAGCAGGATTGGGGGTCTCAGAAGGTTCTGGGTGTGTTGCTTTGGAGGGGTTCATGTGGCGGCTGTCCAGGAATTCTGAGACTGAGGTTGTGGGTGGGTAAGGCTGGGGAGTCTCAGGAGACTGTGGCTGTGGGGTTTCTAGATCAGGCCTGGGGGTCTCAGTGACCTCAAGGGGGGTAACCTCAGGGGAAATTGCATGAGATATGTTGGGGGGCTCAGGATGGACAGTTCCAGGGAATTGTGGGTCAGCCCAGTCTTCAGTGGTGATTTCAGAAGCGCCAAGGGAAGTCCCCTGGGAGTGACCAATCCCCTGGAAATCGGAGACCGCCGGTGGAGAGGCGGAAGGTTCGGCCTGGGAGCCCAGGAGGGTGAGAAGGAAGACCAGGAGGAAGAGGATCCGATTGAAGAACTTCATAGTGCTGGGAGATGCCACTAGCTGTGAGGGGAAAGCAGGAAAGGGCTGGTTAAATGCAAATCATCCCGGAGTCCCGCCTACTCCGTGAGGCCCCGCCCACATCCCAGAGGCCAGTCAGCCGCTCAGGTTCCCAGGTGAACAGGTCCATCAAGGGCCCTCCCTGTTTGGTGCCAGAGAAGGGCGCAGAGCCCCACTGTAACTGCCAGAGCGAAGGGAGGCAGCGGCGCCGGCTTGGGAGGAATAGATACTTTCCTTGTTTCCTTGAGGGATCCCAGAAAAACTGAGAAAGTATGATATCTTTCCAAGCCCAGAGAAATACTGGAGTCCAGTTTTGGAAGGTGTCAGATCTCTAGGGACAGGGGTCACCCTCATCTCCCAGCCCCCCCCCCACCCCCCAGACACTAGACTCAAGGTTCTGTACACTAGACTCAAGGTTCTGTACACTAGAGAAGGCTCTGAAGGAACAACTGTGGCTGGCATCTGGCATCTGAGGGAGGAGCTCCTCTGGCCCCAGGGTAGGAAGGTTGCTGGGGGTACAGACTCTTAGGTCCCTTAGGGAGAGGGGCTGGGGTCTACATCCCTGGCACTTTTGAGAGAGTAGCAACCTGCGTGTTCAGACGCCTGCACTTTCCAAGGAGTGTTGGTGGCTTGGGTCTTGATCCTGGGCCCTGAGTTACAAGGGGTTGAAGAGTTCCGAGTCCTCCAGCAATGGGGGCCTCAACTCCGTAGCCTGGTGTGGGAACTCTGGGATCCTTGTTTACTGAGGATGCAGCGGACTCTCGGCATCCCAGGGGGCTGTTCTGAACACATGCATAGTCTGTGGGGAGGTGGAGGTGGAGGAGGCAGGTGTTTGTATGGGACAGCTGGTGGGGGCCTGGGGTCTCTTACCTGCTCAGTGGGGTCCGGGTAGCAGCAGGTGAGCAGAGCTGGATGCAGAAACAGGTGAATGCTGCAGACTGACTCTGGGAGGGGCAGCATAGGGTCCCATAGGTGCACAGGTGACGCACCCGACCCTCTCCCTTGGGATCCTGGGAGCCTAGCAACCCAATGAGGCTCTTAAAGGTATAAAGATGAAAAACATTGTCTCTGGGGTGGAGAAGTGAGTTTAGAATTGGATGATGTGGGGAGAGCTGTCACTCAACCAGATCATCTTTGAAACCAAGGATCCTCTGTCCTCTCCTCCTAAACCCAAGGGTCGAGGTCCCTGGTTCCTTTCAACTTTAGCTTCCCTGAGCCACAGCCCCAAATCCCCTCTGCTCAGACCCAGGAGTCTGGACCCCAGTTCCTCCTGTCTCCAAACACAGGAATCTGGGTCCCCAGTAAGTTTCATCTACTCTAAGGCCTGTCCAAGCCTGTCTCCCTCCTCTCTCGGGAATTAGAAGTCTTTGTTCCCGTGGCCTGGCTGGTCCTACCTTTTAGGACTCTGACCTTTGCCCACATCTAGGTGTAGAATGGTCTTATAGTGAGCTGTGGTGGCCCACGCCTGTAATCCCCAGCACTTAGAGGCTGAGGCAGGAAGATCACCAAGAGCTTAAGGCCAGATGGGCTGCATAGTGAGTTCAAGGTCAGCTTGTACTACACAGTGAGAACCTGCCCCAAAACAAAATAAACCATAGGAATCAGTATGTAGATTGGGCTTTATCATCACAATATCCCAGTTCCTACCTAGAACTCAGTCTTGTCTGTGTCCCTGCTTCCGGGCCTGTCCCAGGCTGCTGCCCTTCATGTCACCTGTCCGAATAGCCCTGACACAAGTGCTCTTTGCTGCCTCTGGCCTCTTCTTTCTCCTCAGCTCTCCTGTCCCTCTGGTCTGTCAGGCTGGCCCTAGGGCTGTGCACTGGGCTGCTGTCCCTCCTCTGTCCTTCTGTCTGTCAGACAGCTTTCCCCCTCTGCCTCCCTCTCCCTCTCCCTTCCTTTTCTGCTCTC
The DNA here is from genome assembly GCA_002564285.1 of Tympanoctomys barrerae. Taxonomy (NCBI): domain Eukaryota; kingdom Metazoa; phylum Chordata; class Mammalia; order Rodentia; family Octodontidae; genus Tympanoctomys; species Tympanoctomys barrerae. The sequence goes on from NDGN011377580.1 coordinate 8,501, forward strand.
TGCTCCCTTTCTCAGCCCCTGTAACTTCATGGTCTCAGGCTCTGGCTCCTGTCCTTATTACTCCTTCTCCGTGTGCCTGTCCCTCAGTGCTTCCTCTCTTGCGTTGCCTGTTCCCCATCTCTGTCTGTCTCTGACTTATGCTCTCCTGGTCCCTCCACAGCCTCTATTTTTATCCCTCTGACACACCCCCTGTGACCACCTCTCTGTCTGTCTCTCCCCTCCCTCGTCTCAGGTCCCGCTCCTAGTCCCAATTAGTTGGTGGCGGCCAAGCAGTGGCAGGGCCCCCACCCCCGGCTCCTCATTACCGCCAGCGACTCCTAATGAGCCTGGGGGGAGGTGACCCTGCGCCCCCAGCCCGGCCTGCGTCACTGCCCGGTGCGGGGGCTGAGAAAGCGATATAAGGGGGCTGCCTGCGTGCCGCCCAAGCCCATTGCGCGGTAGGGGGCCCTGCGGGCTGCCTGGGGTGGGCGGCTGACGGGGCCAGGATCTGGGCTCAGAGTCAGACTTCAGCTTTTCCTCTCCCCACAGGTGATGGAGACTCGTCAGGTGTCCCCGAGCCCGCGGATGCGGCTGTTGCTGCTTCTGCTTCTGCTCGTGCCTTGGGGCACCCGCACCACCTCGGGCATCGCTCTACCCCTCGCGGGGGTCCTCAGGTAGGTCCCAGGCCCAGGGAGGGTGGGGACCTGGAGAAAATGGAACTAGAGACCCAAAGAGAGGGCCAGGAGATACAAAGCGGGGAGGGCAGAGTGTGACGCGGCGTGGAGGAAAGCAGGTAGGTGGAGGAGCAACAGGAGAAAGATGCAAGGACAGCTGTGGGCGAGGCACGGAGACTTGGATTCAGATTCATTCTCAGCGCCCGCGACTGCGTTCCCCTGTGCCAGGCCGCGAGCTGAGTGCCCGGGGCGGAATAGGATCGGACTTGGCTTGGGTCTCAGGGCGCCTCGACCGAGGGAGCAGAGGGACCTGGGCAGGAGACAAAGGGAGGGGAGGAGGCAGAACCTCTCTGCCCAGGTGCAGTAATCGGGCTCCGAGTTAGACTGCAGGGAGAACCGGCAGGCAAGCCCAGATGCGCGGTAACTCGGACTCCCCGTCTCCCGTCTCCGCACAGCCCTCGCACCTCCCGCCAGGCCCGGGCGGGTCCGGCCACCCCGGTGTCGGTGTCGCAGCGCAGCCTGGCGCTGGCGGACGACGCGGCCTTCCGGGAGCGCGCTAGGCTGCTGGCCGCCCTCGAGCGCCGCCACTGGCTGAACTCGTACATGCATCGGCTGCTGCTGCTAGACGCGCCCTAAGCCGCTAATAAAAGACTACTCGCCTGCGCCCTTTTCTGCTCCTCTGTGTGTGAGGTCTGCGCCGGCCACTCTTGGCAACTCATCCTTCAGTGCCCATCCCCCTTTTAAAAACAGGGTCTCGCTGTGTAGCCAGGGCTGGCCTCAAACTAGCAGCGATCCTCCTGACTCAGCCTCCTAACGGCTGCGATGACTGACGGGTGTGCGCCATCACGTCCGGCTCTCCATTCTTTTGGCTCTGAAATTCTTCCTTTAATTACCCTGCCCCTTTTCTCTGGTTGGCTTTCCCATGACTTCCTTTTCCGTCTGCTTTCGGATCTTCATTCTCTCTCCCTTAGCTCTCATTTTCTCTGTTTTGCTGTTGCCCCTTTGTCTCCTCTAGAAGTCTCCTTAGGAACGCGGCTTTTAAGCCTCCCTGCGCCTTTTCCTCGTTACGAGGATTAAACCAGATCCTGTACTGTACAGTGCTTCAGCAGAGCCCGACGCGCAGAAAAAAAATCCTTTAATTAGAACTTTTCCTCTTCAGAGATTTCTGAGGCGAGCTGCCAGGGAGCAGGGGACCTCAGGCTGGGGCGGGGGTCACCTGGGCCGCAGGTGAAGCGAGAAGCGAGGAGGCAGCCAATCAGTACGTTTCTCTCGTTTGCTGCGCTGGTTGTTCTTCGGCTCCGCCCCTCAGCATTGACAGGCCACACTCTCGGATGGACGCAGAGGGCGCCGACTAGCGCAGGGTCGGGAGAGGAGGCGGGGCACAGCTCGTGCGGATCGCACTCTGATTGGCCTGAAGAGGAAGAGGGTGGTGCCTCACGTAGAGGGGCGGGGCTGTGGCGAGTTGGTCCCCACAGGCCCTTAGGCTGTGGCCCCAGAAATAACAAGGAGTATTTCCAACAAACACTTTGACAGTTGGCCTAATATTACGTTTTGTTGTTGTTGTTTGTACCGGGAATGGAACTTACAATCTTGCACCTGCCAGGCAGGCGCTGCGCTACTGAGCTATATCCCCGCTCCAGTATTACAAATAAACATGACAAAGTGAGGAGTAATTTTCTCAAGTTGTCAGCTAGCCAGGGACAGGATAACTGGAATCCAAATGTGTGTCACATTCAAAGGTACAGGCATGAGCCGGGGAGATAGCTTAGTAGAATAAGCACTTGCCTGGCAAGCGCAAGGGCCTGAGTTCAATAAACAAAAAAGAAAAAAAAAAAGAAAAAAGAAAAAGAAAAAGGAAAACAAAGTTGCAGGCTTCCCACTGCTCTAGCAAGACCCAGGATTCCATGGCTAAGTAGCATTTGCACACGCAGCCCGGTGCTATTCTACCTGCTGCACTTGAACCAGCTCTTGGGACCACGTGACCCCACCCGAGCGCCGGCCCCGCCCCGGCCCCACAGCCTTGCAGCTGGGCAGTGGCCTGGGCTCTTCCTGTACTCTACTTTCTCCCATCTCCTCTCATTTCCCACCACACGCACACCCTTCCCAGGCTGCAAGAAAAACAGCACAGTCTACTTTCTCCCCACAACCACCTGGGCCTCCCACAAACTGCTCCTCTGTCTGCTAGGACCCCCTCCTCTCATCACTGTCATGATGGTCAGCATGAACCAGGGGAGGACTCTGGGGGGCGGTGAAAGACGGCCCACTACAGAGCTAGGATGCAGTTTAGACAGGACAAACCAGCTGGAGAGATAGCGTAGCGGTTTATGCATTAGGCTGTACAGCACGAGTTCGTAGGTTTGAGTCCCCGGTCTGCCTTTGGGGCCGGGGAGATAGCTCAGTACGATAAGCACTTGACTGGCAAACGCAAGGATCTGAGTTCAATCCCCCGGTTCCGGAAAAAAAAAGGACAAACCCCGGCTCCTTACCAGGGGACAGTGGAAGTCACTCAGAACCCGATGGGGAGCAGGGTTGAGGCAGAGACCAGGTAGAAAGAAATCAGGGCGCATGAGCCCTTTCTACTCAGCCTGCAGGGCCTGGGGCTTCTGCACTGTGGCCTGCTGGTGGCCCCCGACGCCCTGCAGCGCTCTTCAGTAATCTCCACACTCATTTACCTGCCTCCCCAGGGCCCCTTACTCACACAGCCCCAGGTGTGGGCAGCAACATGCCTGGCCCTGGAGGCAGCCTCCCTCCCAAGTAAGACAGGTGGCTCCCAAAGGGATGCTGGGAGCCGACACCGCTGTTGTCTTCTGGGCATGAGGGAAGGACTGCAAAGTTGAAGAGGCCTTGGCCACACTACTCTTCCTCCTCCAGCCTTGTGTGATGAGGCGATAAATAATCCACGACACCAGAAGCCATTATTTGGTGCTTTTTTTGTTTTGTTTTGTTAAGAAATGGAGTCACAGCAGTAGGAAATGTGGAGACATCACATAAATACCCAACACAGAGACGGGGCTGCCCCTGCGCTGGCTCTGGGAGTGTGGGCCTGGCAGGTGGTGACAACACTGAGCAGGGTGTGGGAAGTGGTGCTTACACGGGTGGTGGCTGAAGGTAACAGAGCTGCAGGTGGGGCCAGGTGGGTGGCCGGATCCGGCCCAGCAGCATCGCTGAGAACAGCAGCAGCAGCAGAAGCATCGGGCCCAGGACCCGGGCATGGAGCAGCGAGTGCCGAGGGGCCCTAGTGGGAGGCGGGAGAGGGCTCAGTATGGGAGGCATGGTCTCCTGGGTCTGGCCACCTCCCCTCTTCAGGAGATGCTTCAAGGGTGCACCTGGGCGGCTGGGGACACAGTGGGGACAGGTGGTACTGGTTCCAGGGCCTCTCGACTGGGACCAGCTCCTTTACCACAGGCACCAGGGCTTGCTGGAGCACCAGCTCGGCAGGGCTGTGAGGGATAGAGGGAAGGAATTATCCCCAGTTGTCTGTCCCCACGTCCCCTCCAATCCTCATGGGTTTCATTACCTCTCAGGAGGGTGTCCGGCAATGTCTTCAGGGTAAGGGTCTCTCAGAAGGATAGATGGATCAGCCTGAAGGACAAAGGAGACACCCTTGGGGCACTGGGTCCTGGACTGAGCAGCCCCCTGATTTCAGGGGGCACACAAGACGTGGAGCTTCTCTGGAACATGATGTCAGGTGGGGATCCCAGCCCTGCAACTTCCGGCCATGTATCCTTTGGCAGGTCATACCACACCTCTTTGCCTCACTTTACCCACCCAACTGTCAGGGATGTGACAGTCTCTAACTCATAGGAGACTAGAAGAGTGGCTGCAGGAAGCTGGGTGTGGTGGTGCACACCTATGATCCCAGCACTTGTGAGGCTGAGGTAGTAGGATCATTGCAAGTTCAAGGCCAGCCTGAACTACACAGCAAGACCCTGGCTCAAGACTGGGCATGAATGGACTGGACGTGGATGGAGCCAGGGAGATGGCTCAGTGGAATAAGCACTTTCCTGGCAAGCGCAAAGGCCTGAGTTCAATCCTGGGTTCCGGGAAAAAAAAAGACTGGGCATGGTGGTGCATGCCTGTAATCCCGGCACTTCAGAGGCTGAAAATAGGAGGATCACTATGAGTCCAATATGTGTAGTGAGACACTGTAGCCCCTGTACTAAATACATTAAAAAATGATAATAAAAATATCCTGGCTCCAACAAATATAAAGGAAGGAAAAAAGGTGAGAGGGGCTCAGAGGAGGGCTCAGTACAGTGAGCACTCAGGACTGAGTGAGCTGCCCATATTGTCTGTCATTTTCATGTCCCACCTGATTCTGGGAGTTTCTGAGCTGGTGAGGCCATGCCAGGACCCCTGCAGGCGCGAAGCCTATGCTCCTATGCTGCACCTTGTACAGGGCAGGCCTCAGACTGCTCCTGCCTGGGTCTCTGCTCAGGCCTCCTCTGCACACGTCTGGGCCTTCCCACCCCACAGCTTTGCTCCAGGGATGATGATGGTGACACCAATAAGGCAATGAAAACAGAAGACTGACCCCAGCCATGTCTTCACTACCGTCAGCCACTGTGCCAGGCATGGGACCAGGCCCCTCACCGTGTGGCCCTGACAGGAGGGCTGGCAGCCTATCGTGGCACCAGCTGCACAGACACTGAGCTGGCACTGTCCGAGCTGAGAGTGTGGTGGGTTATGGGGCACGCTGCTCTGAGCACAGCATCCTCAAGGATAGGTGTCTTGGCCAGTTTGGGCCCCAGAGTGCTGTCAGTATGCAGCTAGACTGGCTTTGGCATGCCTACTGCAGCTGAAGCCATGGGCTTCTCACGCAGTTTCCTTTCCTCCTGCCAGTGACTGAGTTGGGGTTGTGGCCTCCCCCTTACAGGGAAGACAAGGGGCTCTGAGATGGGAGACAGGGCAGCTGGGCGGGCTGTCCACCACTTGTGGTCCCTGGCACTGTGCATTTACACAATCGGGGCTGAGGGTTCAGCCCTGTACACTGGTTGGGGGATCTCCTGGGGACATTCTGGATGCCCCCACCTCAGCCACTGGAAGACTTGGTTATCTCAAGACCCATGGTGATATTCTTCTCTGCTCCTGAGGGGTGGGGGTGGGGTGGGGGTGGAGTGAATGGGGGACTCTGAAGGGGTGCTAGCACTGCCTACCGTGAGCCAGCAATTCCCTTCTGCTTCCTCTTCTGCTTCCGATTCCTCTCTTCTGGGCAACCTGAGGGCAAGGATGTCACTGGAAGCCTCCTTCCCCTCACCTGGCTCCCTTGCCCAGGGGAACTGGGAGGGAGCCTTTAAGGCAGGTGGAGTCCCAGCACAGATGGGCCCAGGAGGGCCTGGGTGTCCCACGCCTGTGTTTCTCAGGAAAATTTCCATCCAATTCTCCAACTGTGATCTTCTCAAAGGGCAAGGGATCCTCTTTATCCGGGAATAGAATTCCACCTACCGCTTTCCAGGTGATTCCTCACCAGAGGCTTCGGGTTCTCCCACGCCCCCACCTCCCACACCCCAGCACCTGCTGCACCCGCATGCCCACTAGGCCGCCACCCAACACCTGTGTCTATTTCTGGGTCTCGGCCTACTGGATCTTTAAGTCCTGGAGCTCCCGCTCAGGTCCCCCTCCCCAGAGGTCCTGCTCGGTGAGCTCTGCCCATGCCCAAATCACTTCTCCTGAAGTCCAGCCTCTGCCACGCCTGGGTCACGGCCGCTGAGCCCCTCCAGCTCCTCTCGCAGACTCAGTTCTCAAGCACCCAGACATCCACAATGGGACCGCACAACCTGGGAGACAGCTGATCCCTCAGCCCTCCTTTCTTCCCAAATGTCTCCCAAACTACGCTGGGCACAGGTGGTTTAGTTCCCTAGACCTGTCAAGGTCAGGCTTCAACCCTGGTTGCCTCTGTGGCCACAGTATTTGCTACCTTCCTCACTCTCAGACTCTCATCCTGGGGTAACTCAGACAGCATCAGCCCTGCCATCAAGGGCTCTGCTCCTCCTCTGTTCCTGGGTGACATAGGGAGGCACAACTCGGAGCCCCCAGCCCACCCGATCTCACCTTCCAGACAAGTCCAATGAGAGGCCGCAGGGGCCACATCATTAGTCATCTAGGCAGAGACTGGAGGGGAAAGGGTGGGGGAGGGGGAGACAGCGCCAGAAACCAGTGGTCCAGGGCTGCCCTGCACCTAATGCTTTCTACACACTCAATGGCCTGGACCCAGCCTGGGCAACCACGTTTAGGCACCACAGTGGTGCTTCAGGGATACAACTGGACACACTCCCCAGCCCTAGCACAAGGTAACTGAGGTGGGGGTCTCATTCCTTGGGGCCTCCTGGAGGCTGAGGAGGGGGTATTTGGTGGGAAGGTGGCCACCCTGCTTCCTGTCTACACGGCTCCTGTACCGACTCCTTCTCAGTCCTCCAGGCCACCCTCAGGGTCACCTCCTCCAGGTGCTGCAGCTCCTCCTGGAGCTGTCTGGGTTTGGTCTGATTCCCCAGAGTGAGAGACAAGAGGGTCTGAGCCTCTCTGTTCCACAGGCCAGGGCCCCCCTGAAAGGCTTTCTGCGAATAAAGGGGTAGCACCAGGAGGATAAATGTGGTGTCACCGGGAGGCAGAGGGTTGCTCCTGAGGAACAAGATCCTACCACAGGAATGATTCCTTCTTCTCTCCTTCAGGGCATGCTGGCTCTCCCTTGGCATTTTTCTGTGGAAACAAAAAGACAGGTGTCCCTCACTCCTGCCACATGAATCCTCGCCCTGGCTTTTGGCCATGTCCACTCCATGGTACCTGCTCTCCCCTTGCCCATGTCCCAGACCCTATGTATAGCCCGCCCTGAATCCACTTCCTTCTAAGACCTCTTTTTGTGACCCCCCCCCCCAACTTGGATCCACTCTGTCACCCTCTCAGGGGCAGAAGCCACACACAGGAAAATTGTTTATGATAAGTCCCACGTGCCCTCCCACAGGACTCAGGAATCAAGGTCCCCTAAGCCCTGGATGTCCATTAATCTCTCCTGCTTGATGGCTTGGGAGGAGTCACTGCACCTTCCAACCCCTCAGGATGCAGGGCCTCTGTGTTGCCCAGAACCACCTCCTGGTCTCGACCCTGGTCACCAACCTGATGTCATTCTCCAAACTCAGTCACTTCCTGTGTTCAGCTCAAGCCCCCAGCTGTCTGTGGTGGCCCCAGGGTGGTCCTCCTCTCATCACTCTTCCCTGAAGCCTGTCTGTCCCTAGCCCTGTGCACCTACTCTCGCTGCAGGTCCCTGTTCAGCAGCTCCATGCTCTAGCCTGGCCTTCCAGCTTCCAGCCGGTCCCTTATGCAGCCCAGAAGGATCTTACCTGCTAGGGCTCAGCCCTGCTCCTCGCCCTCAGCCTTTTTGTGGTTGTACAGAGAAAAACACAATCTCAAGCTGACAGGAATTTATTTCATTATCTGGCCTGGTGCCTCACTAGTCACCCTAAGCCAGCTGGGGTGGCTCCCAAGTATGATGTGGATTTAGGCCCCCAAGGCTGTTCCTGCTGCTCAGAAGGTCCTTATTCCTTGAACCACTTATATTTTTTTGTGTCTCTATTTTTTGTTTTGCTTTGTTTGAAAGATAGGGTCTCACTATGTACTCACAGTGATCCTCCTGCCTTAGCCTCCCAAGTACTTTCCTTTTGCTTTTTTGAGACAGGGTCTCACTATGTAGTTTAGGCTGGTCTTGAGCTCACCACAATCTTCTTGTCTCAGCCTCCTGAGTGCTGGGATTACAGATGGGCGCCACTACACGTGGCTGCAGTTTTAAGTAACATGATTCCTAGCAATGTTTTATAAAAAAATAAAATAAAAAGCTACCACTTGATTTTTTCTTGCTTTATAGCAGGTCTATCCCAATAGGGCAGGGGTGGTATCCTGTTTGGCTTGCGGCTTGAGGTGCAGCATGCAGTGGGCTTTCAATAAACGTCTGCTCATTGATCAGGGCATAAGCAAAGGTGTGAAGGGGATCCTTGGCCTTGTGCTCTCCCCTGCTCACCTGTCCCCCATCTGGGACTTCAGATGGAACCTCAGGTTCTTCATTGGGCTCCTGGGTGACCTCTCCCCACTGCCATACTCCACACAGGGGACTGGAGAGATCATCACCTGTCACCTCTTGTTTCTGGGAAGGAAAAATTGTTTCTGTGATCAGGAGGGGCCAGACTGGGGCGGAGGTGGAGACAGGTGCAGGTGTGGGCCTGGGGAAAGAGAGGGAGGAATAAAAGGTCTGTTGTGAGGCTGGGGCTGGGGCGTGGGAGCAGGACCAGGACAGGTCAGGGTGAGACATGAGGTGACCATATGGGTGGATGTGACAGGGCTGGGTCAGCTTGGGCCTGGGCTGCCAACAGATTTGGGTTTGACGTCTGAGGTACAGACAGAGTTTAAGAAGAGCTGAGTTTAGGGTGCGAAGCTCTTGGCAGCACTGTGATTTAGGGGCTCCCCAAGAGAGGTTTGGGGCCATGGGCCAGGCTAAATGTCAGCATCAGAGTGGGGACACACTGGTTTCTGTCTTGGTGGCCTCTATTGTAGTCCAGGACTGCCGGGCCTACCTGCCAAATGGCCTCGATCTCCAAACCCAGCGATGGGGGCAGTGGCATAGTCCAGCTTGCTCCTCCTGCCTGGGCCCCTTCCAGCATCCTGGCCACACAGACAAGACGGGGCGCTGCTTCCCTCTGCTGCCACTGCCAGTCCCCACCCGGCTCCTACCAGCCACTCACTCATCTGGTGCCTCCTGAGCCTGACTCAGCTGCTCCTCCAGGTGAGAGATTTCCCGCCTCAGTTCCTGCAGGCGAGGGGAGCACGGAGGACGCTGGCTTCTCCACACTGCCCCTGCCTTGGTCCTTTACACCCTCTCTACTTCCCGACTCGCAGGGGGATAAGAACACTGACACACTTACACAGCTGAAGGTACAGAGAGAGACACAACCAGAGACAGTATGGGAAGGCAGGCAGATGTGGGGATCCCCGGAAAAACGAGGTGTGGATGGTAACAGACTGATGCACAGAGGGGCAAGAGAAACACAGGATGTGAGAGACTCCCGAAGACAGGAGCCCACAGTGACACCAGGACACACACACTGTACCCAGAGGCAGAGACAAGTGCTGCAGGGAGCCAGCCTAAGACCTCACAGAGATGAACGACAAAGGGGGAGTAAAGGAGGAGAGCAAGGAGGCCAGAGAAGAAGTGGGAAACACAGTTGCAGCTCCGTGTGGGCTGAAAAGGGGTGCCAGGAGGGGAGTCAGACGGGGTCCTCAGTGGGGTGCCGACCTGGGTGGTGGCTCTGTACTCCTCCACCGTCTTGGCCAGGTTTTCGGTATGCCGCGTGCGCTAGGAAAGCACAAAGCCAGCTGTGTCCGGGCGCAGGCCCCCAGACACTGAGGCTGTGGCTGAGAGGGACAGACAGGGCAGAGGGATTCCAGATCCCGAAGGCTATGCTTGTGACTTCTCTGGAACCGAGGGGCAGATGTGCGCAAAGGCCTAATGTTGTCTTCCTGGGCCCTCACCTCGGAAAGGATGGTGTCCCGCTGGCAGATGAGGCGTTCATACTCATAGAGCTGCCGCTGCCAAGGAAGGAGCCTGTCCATCTCCAGCCCAGGATGCCCTGGCCTGTCCACCCGCTGCCCCCCCATCTCCCTGCGCCTCTCCACGGCCTCCCATGACAGCCTGGATGTCAGCTACACAGAGGGGTTCAGCAGGGTTGCCTGGAGCTGGATTGCTGGATCCTGACAGAGGAGTCCTGCACTCAACTGGCCTCAGTAGCTGAACCCGGATGGTGACAGTGGCCCCGGGGAGGAGTGCTGTCTGGTAGCAGGCAGAGGCAGCACCTTTAAAGCATCCTTCTCTGTGGCCAGCTCTTCACTCCTCCTCTTCACACCATCCCGCTCAGCCAGCAGCTTTCCATTCTGGAGGAGAAGGGTGCACAGGACAGCTGGCTTCAGCCTTGGTGACACCAATGCTAACAGCTGCTGTTTGCTGAAAATTCACACAGGTCAACTTAGTCCCCCGTTCCCATTTTAAAGATAAAGGCAACTCAGGAACAGAGGCTGAGCAACTTGCCCTGATCCTAATTTATACAGCTACTCATCTCTGTTAATTTGTTTGAGAAGGATCTCACCATGTAGCTCCGGGTGGAGCTGAAGTCCCTATGTGTCCCATGGCTACATAGTTCTATGGCCTGGAACTTGCTGCCACTCTCCTGCCTCAGCTTCCTAAGTGCTGGGCTAACACACCTGTGCCACCATGCCCAGCTCAGTTTGTTAAAAGATGATCAGAACAAGGTCTACCTTGCTTTGGTCAAACTGTGTCAATTCTTTTAATCTAACAGTAAGTTCTCTCACAAGTACTATTTGAGCCTTCATCTGTGCAGAATCCAGGTCATCTGTCCTGTGGAATCCATGCATTTGGATTTGGCTGGTGTCCTTTTGGCTCCCAGTGGTTGTTCAGGACCTCAAGAGGCTCCTGTGCAATGTGCCACCCTAGCTGGGAACAGCACCATAGCTCCCAGTTCTGCAGAGGAGTTGGGGGAGGGTGCCTAAGAACCCTAGCCAAGCTCACAGAGCAGAAGTGGATGCAAATCCCAGTGATGAGTTCAAATCTCGTCTGTAATCCTGAACTCTCCTCCATACCAGATGCAGTGCTGAGAATGGGGACCGAGTGAAACAGCCTCATCCTGCCCATGGGAGTGCAACGCAAGTAGAAATGACCCAGAGCAGAGGGTGCCAAAGCAAATTCCAGAGGTGGTCCCTAGGAGGCCCACTGCAACCTGGCAGCAGGCAGCAGTGTCAGGGCTGCAGCTCTGAGGGAAGCAAGAAGGCCAGGAGAGGGCAGCCCATGCAGACAGGACTTTAGAATGAACAGGCAGCACTCTATGGCTGAGGCAGGAGGATCACAAGTTTGAGCCCAGCCTGGGTGACTTGGCAACTTAGTGAGACCCTGTCTCAAAGTAAAAACTAGACAAGGGCTGGTGATGCAGTTGAATGTGAAGCTCCAAGTACTGCCAAAAGAGCACAGAACAAGATGCAACACTCCAGTCAAACTGCAGCCTAAGGTATTTATGTACCAGAAGCCTCTCAACTGCGTGGAGTTGAAGCTGTTGTAGGAGGTGCGTCAGGTATCAGGTATCAGCAGCAGCAGCCCAGAGCTCCTCTGGCGCGCCCTCCTCTGGTGCCTAGAGGACACTGAGACAGCTCTGCCTTGGTTCCTCCGGCTAGACTCCAAGTCCTCCATCAGCCGCCCTCACTTTGCTCACTGTCTCAGCGGGCCTGGGCAGCCAGGTGAAGGACGGAGAAAGGACGGGCGGGAGTGCTGTGTCAACATCTGTCCACCTGGTGGGGACTGCTCGCTAGATCCCCAGCCCCTCCGCAGGGCGCTGGTTACTCAGCTGCTCCTGCAGAAACAAGATCAGCCCCTCGTCCTCCTTCAGAAGGCCATGCGTCCCTTTGGGCAAGTGTCACATTACTAGCATTATCCTCCATAACCGTAACCTGAGAACTCAATCTATAGCTGCTCCGCAGGCAGCTGCAGAGAGGGTGGCAACCGAGAATAGCTGCAGTTTATCAAGCAAGTCAGCGCCCAGGGAGTCCTGGCACTCTTGGGCTGGAGGGGCCTTCCGTACAGTGCAGATGCAGGGACTGCTGGTTGTCACTCCCCTGCTTGTCACCTCTGTGATCCTCAAGTATCTACTCATGTGTCTGAGGAGAGGCGAGTCCCAGCCCTAGCCCAGAGGTGAATAAAGAGGGACATCTTGGCAGATTCAGGGAACCTCACGGCCATTCTTGTCCTTTCTTGCATATCTGCCTCACATCTTAGCTGCTGAAGGTCAGATCCTCTCCCATCCTCCTTTGCATGGGGGGGGGGGGATATGTGATCCCCTGCGTCAGTTAGAGGTCTATGGAGGGTGGGGAGTGGGGCACCCAGCCTCTGGAGAAAGCTCCTCCTTCTGATGAACAAGGTGCCATTAGATAGGTATTTGCTGGTATCCTCTCCTGGCTTTGAATGAAAGTGTGAGGTCAGGAGCTGTTGCAGCCATTTGTGACCATGGGCTAGAAACAGATGAAAAAGCCCATGAGCCAACAAACCAATCCTGAGACCATGTCCTTCAGAATCTCTCAAAATGAGTGTCCTTCAGGTTGAAGCCACCATTTTCTTCAAAGGTCCTCTTCCTTGGAGTTGAACATGTTCTGGACCATCAGTGGCCAGACTGTGTGTTGGGGACTGATGTGACTATAAGCCACAACACTGAGATGCCAGTGAGGTGTGAGGAAGTGGGTGGTGCCAGGAAGAACCTTTCCTCATTCCTAGAAAATACATTCTGGAAGAAACCATCACATCTTGCCCATGCTCCACGCCTCACACTGGGGTAGCCATCTGCTGGGGCTGACAGAAGAGCCATGGAACAGTGGAAACAGGGCTAAGAGCTTTAGAGTGGATCCATGATCTGCCCGGACTAGGCAGAGGTGCTTAGAGCTGGAAGAGAGTGCTGAAGAGTCACAGAAAACCACACCGGTAATCCCAGCACTCTGGGAGGCTGAGACAGGAAGATCACAAACTGGAATTCGGCCAGAGCAATTTAGCAAGACCCCCTCTCAAAATAAAAAAATAAATAGTAGGCTGGGGATATAGCTCAATGCAAAGCTCAGAACTAGAAGAAAAAAAAAAAAAGACTAAAAATGAGTCCTGAGCCAGTTCCACGCCCCTCAGTTGTGAGGAAGAGGGGTGGACACAATTGTAGAGGCCCTGACAAGTATGGGAATCTGAGAGGCTCTGTGCCCTTCCCAGCCCAGCTCAGATCCACTGATGGGTAATGATACGGATTCTGTGTAAGGCCCAGCGAGGCCCTCAGTGCCCACAGGAAGCAGCCAGATCTCCTCTGGGCCCTGGAAGGGTGTGCAGATGGCTGCGGGTGCCACCAGCAGATACAGCGAGGACTGTAGTGCAGAGATCAGCAGGCATCAGGCCTCCCCAGGCTGGGAACAGATGGGAGAAAGATCATGCATCTCTGAAGAGCAGAGACGACAGATTCTGGTGAAGACCTGTGGTTTCCTGGAGCATGAGGGCCCCGTGTGGACTCCCTGCAACTCAGATGCCACCTCAGGGTGGGCAGTGTGATGAGTCTCATCACTGATGAATTCCAGTTTCAGCTACAAGAACTAGGTGGGCTCAGAACCAACTAAGATGACATTTTCTGTCTCATGAAATGGGGCTTGGATTAGACGTGAGGCTGAACTTCACTCGTTGACAAAGGTAGGCCCTGGCAGGAGCTCTGGTGTTTACCCCGCACGATGGCCCCACGGAATAGCTAGGTCTTCTCCCTGGTTCTTGGAGAATGAAACTAAAGATTGACAGGGGATGGTGTTCTTTTCACCATAAGCAGTGCTAGCACATAAACGATGCTAGTCAACTCTCAGCAAGCAGGTCCTCCATGTCTGCCTTGTCTTCTGCTATGCTCACCTATACAGGTGAGGACACAGTCACAGCAAGGGAATCCATGGCCCATGGCCACCTATGTGGCTTCAGGCAAGCCAGGCACCCTCCTGGGCCCATGCTCTGTCAACCATGCAGCCCTTATTTTATGTGATGTTCCCTAGGGCATTCACACATTGCTGGGATGCCACAGTCCAGCCTGTGGGCTACAGGGGTGTGGGGGGGCAGGTGGACAGGTAATGCTGGGCCTTGACTCACCTCCTCCTGTAGAGTCTCCACCTCTGCCACCAGGTGCTGCTGCTCCTTTTCCTGACCAAGCCAGAGAAGACAAAGACTTCATTTCCAGACTCTGCCTCCATAACTCCCCTCCTCGACATTAAACAACGGGGCTGGGAGCTGGATGTGGCAGCTCAGACTTATAATCTCAGTGCTCAGGAGGCTGAGGCAGTGGGATCTCTCTGAGTTCAAGGGGAGTCTAAACTATATAGCAATAACCTGACTGAAAACCAAACCAAACCATACCAGTAAATGCCTGTAATTCCATCATATGGAAGGCTGAGGAAGGATCACTGATCACCATGAGGGTTTGTGGGGGTTTTTTTTGGTGGAACCAGGATTGAACTCAAGCCACTGTGATTGCCAGGCAAGCACTTATTCCACTGAGCCATCTCCCCGGCCCCAAGTTTTTTTTTTTTAACCCCCAAACCTCCTTTCTCACCATGGGTTTGAGGCCAGCCTAGGCTACACAGAGTTCAAGGTCAGCCTGGACTACAAAGGGAGCCCCTGTCTCAGAAAACAAAAACTGCAACCCAATCCAACCTGACCCAGGGCTAGAAGAATGACTCCTGCTGTCACTATGGTAGGTAGAAAGTGAGCAGGACCTGGAGCAAATTCCTCTGACTCCAGGAAGGAGGGAAGAGGCCCAGCACCCACCGTCTGCCGGGCCTGGGCCAGGAGGCTTCGATTCTTCTCCTCCAGGCTCTTGGCCAGAGTCTTTAGGTCCTCGAGCTCCTCATCCACGGCCTTGGCAGACTGCAGAGCCTGCTGGGTGCTGATCGGGCAGGGCCAGGGAGCCATGTGAGGCAAGGCAGGTAGAGAGACACACAGAGAGATCCACTCAGGCAGACAGCAGCCACAGAAATCCCACAGTAGGGAGGGAAGCGGCAGACACTCAGAGCGAGCCAGACCAAGACACACAGGGAGGGGACAGAGACGTAGCAGGGGCTATAGAGATCCAGTTCCAATCTAATGACTAGAAACCTAAAAGTGAGAGACTAAAAGAGCAGGACAGACAGGGGGCACAACAAGCACGGAGGAAGGACAAGGCCAATGACACAGGATCCAAAAGAGAAGGATAGAGGTGTCTACACCTGTAATCCTAGCACTTGGAAGGCTGAGGCAGGAGGGTCAAAAGCTCAAGGCCAGCCTGAACTATAGAGTGAGACTCTGGTTAGGGATGCAGCTCACTGTGATGGGACTGGGTTCAACCACGAGTACTGGTTTGGGGGAGAGGTCCACACTTAAAGGAAAAGATATACACAACCAATAAGGCTGACAGATAGGAACACTGAGAAGTGCAAGAGAAAGCTAAAAGTGAGATAAACAAGAGGCACAGATGTAGAATTGAGCATAGAGGTGGAATCAAAGACCCAAGTGGGAGATGCAGAGGAGGCTGGGCTGGGGCCCTGGAGGCTAGTAGCCCACCTGCGGAGCTGCCTGCGGAGGGCTGCGATCTCCTCCCCAAGGCGAGCGGAGCCCTCCTCGGCTGTTTCCACGCTGCGCTGCAGCTTGGCATTCTCCCCGGCCAGGCGTCGGTTACTGAGCTCCAGGTCCTCCAGGCTGCTCAGCAGATCAGCAGTGGCAGGCCTGGGGAGTGAAATGTGGGGTCATTGCACTGCCCCGTGTCCTTGCCTAGATGTGGTGGGTGCTGAGGGTGGGAGATGGGGCTGCTCTGGAGAAAAAAGAGGAGCTGGATTTCTCTGCTGTCCCTGCGCTTAGCAAGGCCCCTGTTCTGCACCCACATGAGTCACCACATGAGTGGGTATCAAGCCCCACCCAACCTAGGCAGCTGGAGAACACAGGGCAGGGTGAGGGTGAGCCAGGCTTTGAGGATAGGTACAGCTCAGGCCTGGGGTCTTCGCCTCCAAAGCTCTCCAGGTTGGCTGGCTCCTCAGCTTCTGGGCATCCTGAAGGGGAACAGACAACAGTGGGTTAGGCTCTATGGTGACCTTCAATGCTGGAGTGCAACTTATACCCCACCTTTGCTCTGGGGTTCCCCACACTCCCACGGCTGTGTATTGCCACTGCAAAGGCTTCTGGATCATCGCTCTCCCGAGCTCAGGCTGGATCATTTGGATAACTCCCTTCCCCATTCCTTCTGCATACTGGGGGCACCCCAACTTCCTCTAACCAATTTCTTTTCCCAGGTCTCCTGCCAGCCACCAACCACCAGGCTCCCCTGGTTCCTTCCTCATGTAGCAGCCCAGCTCTCCCTTGCTCCATCCTTTCATCTCTGTCCCTGTGCTACTCCCAGCCTCTCTCCCAGCCTCCTGGACTCTGGTCTTTCCCTCCATCCTTCCCCTCTTGGTCCTACACTGTCTGGCCCAACCCTGTGGGCTCACAGCCCTCCCCTGGCCCCAAGCACATGAGGAGGTTCAAGAAGACATCAAGAAATCTGCACTTTTGGCTTTGTAAGGATGGAGAAATATATCTTTTCTTCTTCTCTCAGCTGGTGATAGAACCCAGTGCCTCAGCCATACTAGGCAAGGGCTCTACTGCTGAGCTACACTCAGGAGGCTGAGTACCTCCTAGATGGGAGGTTCTGGGCACAGGGTAACACTAATCCAATAGGAGGGTGGGGACTAAGCAGGTGACAACTGCTCTGAGAGAAAGGTGAACAAGTTTGTGAGTGGAAGGAACAAGAGCCACTGGCCTGGGCAGCTCAGGGTTTCCCCTTTGCCTGAGGTGCAAAGGCTGAGGAAGGTACAGAGAGTCAGGCTGGAAAACAGCCTGGCCCAGGGCCAAGTGGCACCTGTGTTGTAGAGTCCAGGGGACTAGAGAAAAACCCTCTATCATTGGGCTGCTGTAGACAGGAAAGGTTGAAAAAAATCCCAAGAAGCCCATCCCCAAAACTCTAGAAAGGATGAAGGAGCCTGCACACAGGCACTTAGAAAGCCAGTCACCACTCCAGGCAAGAGCAAAGATCCTGGTCCCACGTTATTCCCTCCTCCATCCTGTGGGAAGTCCCCCCACAGGCTGACCCTAGGTTCACTTGCTTCACTCTATATATAGCACTCTCACCAGATGGCAGCTGCGGGAAAGTCAGGGCTCCCTCAGAGGCGGTCTCCTCTCCCAGCTCTAATCCCCTATATCAAAGGGATGAGGCTTAGGCCCCCTGCAGCCACCCAGCCATCCTGACCTGGCCCTGCAGGGGCTGTGGCTGGGTGAGTGGAGGGGCCAGGTCAGGTGAACGCTGCCCTGTAGGGAGGAAGGTGAGGCCAGATGGCGAAAGCCTGGGGCCAGATGGGAAAGCGAGGGGGGGGGGACGACACCGGATTTGAGAAGGGGTATAGAGGGCCCTGAGGCTCCCCACTTTCTCCTGGTCCAGCCCTCCTCACTCAAGGCATTCTGTCTTCCAGCCACACTCCACCTGCTCCCGCCCCATCTCTTTACTTCTCTGTACTCCTCAGGGGGTGCCTGGCTTTCAGTGAGATTTTGGGAAGGACTTCCCAGAAGGGCTGGAGGTACACGGCCTCACCCGTGCAGCTGACAGGCAGCAATCCAGTCCCGCATGACCACGAGGAAGGTGTCCAAGTCCACAGTAGCCCCAGAGCCCTCCTTGTTGGGGTCCAGGCTTCTGGCCAATGTCTGAAGGCGTGCGTCCTGGGGGCCCTGGCCGGTTACAGCCTCCAGGTAAGCCAGCACTTGGGTCACAGCCACAGTGCCTGGGACAGAGCATGCACTGTGAGGGTGGGTGGCATGTAGCATGGGTGCAAGATATTACTGGCTAGGCTATTGGCATTCTTGCCCCACAGCCTGGGGGACCTGTTAGGCAAGTGTCTTTCTCTCCTCTAAGTCAAATTTTCCATCTGGAAATCAGACCCAGTCACCCCATCTCACCAAGTGGACCAATGAGGACCAAGCTGAGAGACAGCATCCTTGTTCCCCCCTGGACCCAGGTTTGCCTCACCTTATCTTCTTCAGTGAAGCTTCCCACAGTCACCCACTTTGCTTCTGCAGGAGCCCAGGGAAGAACCTCGCTAGTCCTGTCGCTCCCATCCCCATCCTGCTCTGGGGACCCAGCATACCCCACCCACCTGTCCTCTGAGGGTCACAGGCTTCAAATGTGGAGTTGAGTATCTGCTCCTCTAAGCTGAGCAGTGGCCCCAGGCTCCCATCCTCCGGCTGCTCCCAGTGGTTAACTGAGGACAAGAGAGTGCAGTCTCCAGTCAGCGAGCAGAGAGGAAGAGGGCAACACTGTCCTTAGCCCTTAGGCTCCCAGGGCAGAGGATTCAACTGCAGTTGGCTTGGGCAGGGGGTGATAGGGGAAGCCCTGGGTGGGCAGCAACATGATGGTCTTTGAGGTCCCCCCCACCCCCTCGCCCCAATGTGTATCCAATCTTTTAGCCCAGCAAGTCCCCTGCTCTGCCTGCTGTGTCCAAAGGGCTTGGGAATACATCTGAGATCACCCAGGCCTCCCAGCTTCTCCAGCCTGCCGGCCAAGCACAAAGGGGCCAGGTGTGGGGGAGGGCAAAGAAGGGAGGATTCTGGGAGGAGATGAGGGAGAGCCCCACCCCCCAAAGCCAGGAACAATCCAATAAAGCGCGGGCAGCCGGCATCGATCCCACCCGCTGTATCTCCTGTCTCTCAGCCCGCCCCAGAGACCAGGGCTCTCTCCTCCCTACATCCCCAGGCAAAGCTGGCATCACTGGAGCCAAGTCCCAGGCCAGAGCCCCAAGATGCCAAGGGATAGGTGATCCCAGCAGGGTGGGCAGCAGGGGTGGGGTAGGGGGAGTGATCAGGAGCTGGATCTGGGTGCCAGGCAGACCCATCTCTGAGCTGCTTATGTCTGTGGCAAGCTCACTTCTCCTTTTGGAACCTCAAACACTACACCAGTAAGATGGGAGTGAGGGTGGGTAGAGCGATCCCCACTTATCAGGCTTGGGAGAGCTAGCTGTGCGTGCGTGTGTCCCAAGGGGCTGCTTGCTCACTGCTAGCTCTGTATTGCCTACATGTACACACATGTTCTGTGACACAGCAAGACATCACAAGGCTGGCCCTACGGCTTTCCCAGGCCAGCAGCCACCTTCTAGCTCCCCAGAACAAGGGGCTGGTAGCAGCTTCCTGAGTAAAGGCTGCAGCATCAGGAAGCCTGGGCTGCAGCTTGAGCACGGGGCAGTGTCTGGTGCGAGGGACACTCTGAGCTGCAGCTGCTCCCCTGGGGCACAGATGTTGTGTTACCTTCCTAGGGGAGAACTGTGGCATGTGGAGAGGCCTGACATGCGGCAGAGATGTGGTGACAGAAATGATACTTGTGGAGCCTTATCAGGTGCCAGGGCTCTCCTGAGCCCGCATGTGAACATGGGAGGCTGCTCTCTTCAGCCCTACTTTACAGACAGCGACACTGAGGCACAGGACTTGGGAACTTGCCCTTGTTCTTGTCCAGCTCATGCATCCCTTTCTGTTCCCTGCTTTGTCTCCACTTCTCTCTTTGATCTTTCCGTCATTTCCTGTCCCTCTCCCCATGTCCTGCCTGGCTCCATGTCTCTGGTTCTTTATCCATCTCTCCACCTTTGTGCTTCTTTTCCCATATCTTGGCAACTCTCTTCCCCAGCCTTCTCTTCTTAGTTCCTGTCTCTTTCCCCTGCCTTGCTCTGTGTTTGCTGGCCCTCTGCCTCCCCTCCAGTCTCTGTAGCCTTCTGGGTATGTCTTCCCTTTCCTATGGGAGCCTCCCAAGCTAGCTTAGCCCTGGCCCTTGGTTCTTGGGGACTGCACGCCCTCTGCTGGTGCAGGTGATGTTTAGCTGGCAGTCACCAGCTGGTCAGCCTGACTTCTGCCTCCTCACTCTGGTGTGGGCCTGAGACCCCTACTTAAGTAAGCCTCCTGTGGCCAGTGGCCAGGCCTAGGCCTTGGGGAAAGCTGCAGGCTGTGCTAGGGGACACTGAGGAGCCTCTGAGAAAGGCGTTCCACTTCTTCTACAGTATGGGCTCCCCTAAGGGCAGGAGCAGTGGCCCAACACCTTCCTGCAAAGCTGGCTCTGCAGCCATCCATGTTCTTGACATAGTGAGAGCCTCTGTTGTGGTGGCAGGCACTGCACCAACTCCTATATGTGGTTGCTGAGTACCTGTGCCAGGGCCAGTGGACCCTGGGATGCTCTGTTACTGTCAAACACATACTAGATCTTGTCAAATTCATTGAAAGGAAAATCTCAGTAAATTCTGATACTACTAATAGCACAGCAGATATAGTTTGGGTATACAAGGTTAAAAATCTATTATTGCTTTTCATCTTTGCTGCCGACATGCCCTCCAGACTAAGGAAGATCCGGAAGCTTCAGGGCCACGTGAGCCATGGCCATGGCTGCATTGGCAAGCACTGGAAGCACGCTGGAGGCCGGGGTAATGCTGGTGGTATGCATCATCACAGGATCAACTTCGACAAATATCACCCA
>NDGN011377582.1:0-29159 GCA_002564285.1 Tympanoctomys barrerae
TTCCTGTCCTGATATGGAAATCTATAACTCTATCTGTCCCTCATTCTAGGCCCGGCTCCAAGTGTGGAGCTAGGAGTGTCAGAGGCCGGCACAACTTTCCCAGAAGAGGACAGATCCCATTTGGATGGGCTTGAAATGTAAGATCAGCCAGGAAGAGAATGAGATGTTTCTTCCTGAATTTCTTTTACTACAGGAGTCACAGACATGACCCAGCTGAATGGGTTAGTTAGATGAAGGCCCCAATGCTCTGCCTGTCCCTGGATGCTTCTGATATAGCCAGAGAATACCTTCTTGGGCCTCCTTTCTTTATCCCTACTTTCTTTTGCACCACTTTCTCCCCATACCTTTTCCCATACTCTTTCCTGGCAGCTGACTCCAGAGTCCAAGTCTGTAGGCAGGGTAGATGCTGGGGACCTGTTGTTTAGGGGTGTGGTGAAGAGGGTCCAGACCACTCTTCTGCCTGTCCTCCTCTCTAACCTTCTTTGAGTATTCTCCAGCCCAATGTCCCAGTCCCTAGCACCTTCACATATGGCCCCATGGCTGAGCCTAGAGGCAGCCCCTGCCCAAGGCCCACATCTGGCTGAGGGCTCAGTTTTCCTGGCTGCAAATTGCCTCCTGCTGACCCTTGGCTTCTTCTCAGGTTTCCGTTTCACTCACCCTTTTGAGTGTGTTTGTGTGTGTGTGTGTGTGTGTGTGTGTGTGTGTAAGAGAGAGAGAGAGAGAGAGACAGAGAGAGAGAGACAGAGACAGACAGACAGATACAGAGAGAGACAGAGAGAGACAGACAGATGGACAGACAGAGAGATGGACAGAGACAGAGAGAGAGCATGAGATAGTGAGTCTGTCCATCTATAGGAACACCAACATGCTGTTCCCTCATTTTGTGTGAGGGAACCACAATGTTTGGCAGCATTGTTAGTGATTCCCCATCCCCATCTTGGTGAGCTGTGATTTTTAGCAGAAGATAAGCAGAGACCAGTTTGAAGTAGATTCTCACTTTTCTTTTCACACTGCCCTCCTCCATTCCTTCTCATCCTTTCAAAGGCCAGCCTTGCTGGGCTGTGTCTTTGAGCTCTGTGGAGGGTTAGGAGCTTTCTCCTTGGAACCTAGCTCATGATATGGGCCAACTAGGAGATGATGGGTTTCTTACCAACGTACCTTGCTTTCTACCCCTCCTTGATATAGGCCTTGACTGTAGGCCTCAGTGTCTAACCACACTGTTTTTCTGAAGTTCTCCCCTGCCCTCCAGTCTCTCAGATGAGTTTTCTATCCCTTCTATATCTCAGGCTCTTATCTGGTACTAGGCCATGGCACTTAACATAGCCCCATCTATGTCCCCATGATTGTAGATGCCAGCTGGTGTCTGGGGATGGTTCCTTGCTACAAAATTGACTTTTTACTGCCAGAGTTCTCAAAAGTCTGTTTATTGGATGGGTGGGGAGGTGGGAATAGTTGAGTCCTCCTCATGTCTGCAGACCAGGTCTCATCTATAGCAAGATAAGCCCAGAAATGGAAAGTAAGCATTTAGGAGTGCTCCTAGCACTAGATGTAGCTGTGACACTTTCAGTTGTTCGGTATCCTAGGGGTAGCTCCAGGAGACTCTTGAAACTTGGTGGCTGGAACCAAGGAAACTCTTCAGGGACTTTCTGTTGAAGCTGAAAGACTTCTCTCATTTAGTAGGGTAGAGGCTGGTGTGAGTATTAGCTACACCTTGGTCTAGAATGGATGGGAAGTACAAAGTATATCTGCTGTAGATCAGCTGGGAAGTACTGCTCTTGGCATTCCAAACCTGCAAGAAAGTTCCTGAAAAAAAAAAAACAACAAAACAAAACAAAACAAAAAAAACAAAATTGAGATTTTCTGAGGAGATGCTGATGGGATTTTAGATTTGGCATAGGATATTGAGAAGTTTAGTGAGTATGATGATGAGAGCCCAAAGAAAATTCAGGATATTCTGGGAGAATTTGAAAGAGGAAGGTGTGTTGTTTGGTATGGGAATTTCAGCAGTACTTCAAACTTGTAGTGGAGGACATGAGGATGTCCTGTGGTCAGGTGCGGGAAGCCCAGGGTAAAGCTTCATGAAGGTAGAGAATGATACTTGAGGTTCCACGAGGACTTTCTGCTTTCCTGGTGAAGGACAAAGGGAAGAGTGGGCTCAGGGTATGTGTCAGTGAGCGCTTTATTTGGGAGATTTGGAGTAAACTGTGGATGTATGTGGAGTAGAGACCACACCATTTCAGGGACTGGCCAAAGGGAAGCAGTGAGCATAGGCCACAAGGATGGTGGGGCTCACAGTTGAGGCCAAAGAGAAAAATGGGGTTCTATACTGGGAGGTAGAGGGGAACAATGAGACTTCACAGATGAGAGCCAAGGCCTCGGAGTCCTGGTCAGGAGGAGGTTTCAGTTTTGTAAAACCCTTGTGTTACCAAGGTGTTTTTAGAAAACGAAGTTAATATCTCTTACCCTGTTCACTTAAACCTTGCCTCTCAGTGCCAGACCCTTCTATTTTCTCCTTCCCAGCCCTCTAGATGCAAGTACAGTTGTGCCTGAGCTGTGGGCACATACAAGGAGGTCTGTAGCCCCAACCTTCTCAGTGTGATTCCTGGTGGCTTTTCCAGCTTGTTCCCTTGGCTGTCCAGGTGGTGGTGAAAGATGTCCTTGTCTGTCTCTGTGGCATGCTGTGATGCTCTTCATCTTGGTACCTGTGCCCTTCCTCTTTCCCTGCCCTGCCCTTGCTCTGCCAAGACCCACATGTCATTCAAGACCTGGTGGGAGTTCTGCCTTTCTGAGGAAACCAGTGTGACCTTATGTCCCCTCCTCACCCTCTTTACAGCTTGTGGCATTTGCTCTGGTCCTCATTTGCTCTTGACTTGCATGATAGTGGTGCCAGCTCTTATGTTTTGACCTAGAAGCAGTGTCTGTGAGGTTCAGCATTATTATTATTATTATTATTATTATTATTATTATTATTATTGCTGGCTGGGTACAGTGGGCTTTATTAATGGTGTGCAATGGCAGGGAGCCAGGACTCTTGAGGCCCCTCCCCTTCTTAGGGGGCCTGGAATGGAAGCTGTGAGGGGGAGATTCTCAGTGTTGGAGCAGAGTAGGGCAGTGACTTCTACAGTGTGGCTTCTCCATCCCTCTGGTCTCTCTGGGCTGTGGTGGGGGGGCACTTACTCCTTGGAGGCCATGTGGACTATGAGGTCAACCACCCTGTTGCTATAGACAAACTCATTGTCATACCAGGAAATGAGTTTGACAAAGTGGTCATTCAGGGCGATGCCAGCCTGTGTCATAGGTAGAACAGTGAGTGTCACTGTTGAAGTTGCAAGACACAACCTGGTCTTCAGTATAGCCCAGGATGCCTTTCAGGGGACTATCTGACCCCTGCTTCACCACCTTCTTGATGTCATCATATTTAGCTGCTTTTTGCAGGTGGCAGGTCCGATCCACCACTGACACACTAGGAGTGGGCACAGAAAAGGCCATGCCTGTGAGCTTCCTGTTCAGCTCTGGGATGACCTTGCCCATGGCCTTGGTAATGCCAGTGGATGCAGGGATGATATTCTGGGCAGCCCCTGGCCATCATGCCACAGCTTCCCAGAGGGGCCATCCACAGTCCTCTGGATGTCTGTGATGGTGTGGACTGTGGTCAGGAGTCCCTCCACGATGCTGAAGTGGTCATGGATGACCTTGGCCAGCGGGGCTAAGCAGTTGATGGCACAGGGAGTTGTCATACTTCTTGTAATTCATACCCATCGCAAACAT
The DNA here is from genome assembly GCA_002564285.1 of Tympanoctomys barrerae. NCBI lineage: Eukaryota > Metazoa > Chordata > Mammalia > Rodentia > Octodontidae > Tympanoctomys > Tympanoctomys barrerae. The sequence continues at coordinate 3,769 of NDGN011377582.1, forward strand.
GGGGGCATTGGCAGAAGGGGCAGAGATGACGACCCTTTTAGCACCACCCTTCAGGTGAGCCCCAGTCTTCTCCATGGTGGTGAAGACACCAGTGGACTCTACCACATACTCAGTGCCAGCGTCACCCCACTTGATTTTGGCGGGATCTTGCTCTTGGAAGATGGTGATGTCCTTTCTGTTGATGATGAGCTTCCTGTTCTCAGCCTTGATAGTGCCATGGAACTTGCCATGAGCAGAATCATACTAGAACATGTAGACCATGTTCCAGTATAATTCTGAATATGAGGTCAATGAAGGGTCATTGATGGGTACAACATCCACCTTGCCAAAGTTAAAAGCAGCCCTGGTGACCGGGTGTCCAATTTAGCCAAATCCATTCACTCTGACCGTCACTATCTTGTCTGTATCGCTGCTGGCTGCATGGGAAGAATGGCTGTTGGCGGATGCACAGGAGCAGAGAGCTGGTTCAGCATTATTGCTTGCACAACATGAGGCCAGTGCCTAGAGTAGTGTTGGCAAACTTATGGCCTGTGTTCTACAGTGGGCTGTTTGCATCATTGAAAACCCTGAAAGATTTGCCATCATTAGCCTAGAGGCCTAGAGGTTATGTCAAGCTGCTTGTCTTGCTATGACAGCTCCTCTTGCTTTTCCCTTTCCCTTTGTATTAGTACATCAGCAGAAGCTACCTACTCTGAATGGGCAACCCCCTAAGGCTTGGACATAAGGGCCTGTCCCACACTGCTCTACAGGAGACCTGTGATGTCAGTAACTTGGGAGAACTCAGGGCTTCTCTCCTGGAACAGCAGGGTCTCCATATTTCCCATCATGCCAACTATGTTTTCTGTCTGGACCTTTCCCACTTGACCAGCACAGATGATATTGGAACAAGTTTGGTACTAGGTGCTTTCTGTGGCTGGATACTTCTAGGACTCCCATGTGACAGATGTGTGTCACAGGTGAGGAGACAGAGGCTTATGTACAGCTGTATTACCAGCATTATTCCAGGCCAAATGCTGATCCCCATGCTGCCTGTTGAAGTGGGTGGTGGGTGCTGCTGAGCTCAGGATCTGTTTCTCTCCCTTGTTCCAGCTTTGAGCTCATTTCAGAGCATACCCACTTCAGGGCTGTCTTCTTGGCAACCAAATTTCCCTTTTCTCTAGCTGGGCCCCAGGCTCAGCCCCAGCCTCAACCCCAGTTCCCGCCACTGCCCCTCCCCGTCACTTCTCTTGGGACCTGGGGGGAATCCAGGCTGGTTTCCTCTTGTGGATACCCCTCCCCTATTTCTCCCTCCTTTCCTGTGTGGAGTTGATGCCATTCCCAGGCCGGTCTGAGATGTAGGAAAAGGGCTGTGGGATGAAAGGTGATATATAAATGTAAGGCGATGATTATTTATTTGACAGGGACAGCTGCCTGTGGTAAAGAATGTAATCTAGTAATCCTTTTGTGAAAATTGGGTCTGAGGCTCAGCACGAAGCCTGAAACAGCAAAAGACCATTTCCCCTCCCTCTTCTGCCTGCTCCCACCCCCATCCACTGTGCTCTTACAAATATATGGATCTTCCCACACACCTGCACATGTGGCCCTAGAAACATGTACATGTGGCGTATACAAGTTCTGTGTCCTGGTAGCATGTCTGTATATGTGTGCAGCACCCATACATATATACACTGTCTTATTGTTAACATCTTACATAACTATAGTATAAGTGTCAAAGCAAAGAAATTAACATCAGTACAATATTAGCCAAACCACAGATTTTATTTAGATTTAATCTCTTTATTCACTAATATAATTTTTACTCCAGGGTCCATTGTATTTAGCTGACCTCTTTCCTTTGGCCCCTCCAGCTTGGCAGTTTCTCTGTTTTTCTTTGTCTTTCGTGCCCTTGACTGTACTGAAGGGGACTGGTTCATTTCTTTGTGGATGGTGTCTCACTTTGGGTATGTCCCGTATATTCTCAAGATTGAGTTGAGGCTATGTGTCCTGTACAGGATACCATATGGCAGTGGCACTGAATCCTTCTCAGTGCATGGCCTCAAGGGGCACATGCCAACATGTTGAACTCTTGATGATGTTGCCTTTGATTTTTTTTTTGGAGGAAGAGATGACTCTACACTGTAAAGCTATAGTTTTTTCTTTGAAATTAAAATGTTTAGCAGCAGGTATACTATACAGATACTCATCCCTCAAATGTCTTAGCATGCCTGCAACATTTATTTTTGTGTTGTTTGACTAATGGTAATTTTGTTTCTATCACTTCTCCTGCATATTATTAATTGGAATTCTCCTGGAAAACCTACTCTTTCATTTCTATATTTATTCAATTAATAAAGTTATTTTTATCACTGTAGACTCATGTAGCATAATAAATGTGTAGATATGATATGTAATACACATATTCTATTCCATGGATTCTAGTTATAATTCAGTGCTATGTTCTGCTGCTCAAATTGCTCCAGCTGTAGCCATTGGGGCCTGCTTCAGTTGGATAGACATGCCACTATCCCTTTTGAGCATTCTTTTTTTCTGGCAGCACAAAAGGCTGCAAATTCATGTTGTTCTTGCCATAGCCCTAGTTACTTACCAGCATGCCTGGTTTCTTCTGCTTGAGCATGGTGTTTAGATGCTGAGATCCAGGCATGAGATCTTGTTCCTGTTCTGGTGCTGCTGCTTCTAGGCACTGTCAGAACAGAGCTAGGAAGTGTGCCAACTCATATGTGCACACATCTATATTTCTGCTCATACTGTTAAAATCATGAATTCATGCTGATTTTTATTTGCTTTCACCATGGCAGTTTTAGACTTGAGATGAACCTGGGAAATCAAGGTTCCTCACAGAGAGTGCAGAGACAGTGAGAAGGCTGGAGATCTGACTGAGATGACCTGGCCAGTCACAGTAGATTTGAGGCTAGAACTCAGGTCACTGGGTACCAGTGTAATGTCTCCCCATTGTGATGGGCATGGCAGACCCTTTGTGATGGGCATGGCAGACCCTGCACCCCATTGTGATGGGCATGGCAGACCCTGCACCTTTGGGACCCTGGCTGTGTCCTGGGAGTGAAAGAGATTCATTAACATGAGCCTGTCACCCAGGGCTTCCCTTTAGCTACTACATCTGGGTCAAATTCAGACCCTCAGATCTTGGATTGTGAATAATAACTGTAGTAATATTTATTCCTCTTTCCTATTATCCCAGAACATTCAGGTTATGAGGATAACCTGACTTGCAGGCTGCATTTCTTTGCCATTTTCTTGACTTCAAGTCTGTCATGTTGCCTCATTGCCTTGTGTAGCTAGCTCAAGGGTACCACCTGGAAAATGGTCCTCTTTGTTTTCATGCACCGAGTTCATTCCTAAGGTTCTTCTCACACGTTGTCATGAGTATACCACATGAGCAGCCACTCTGGGCATCCTTTGGTGGATGGCATGTTTGTTGTTTGGGCAGTGAGGTCCTCCAGTAGGACTGTGTTTGCCCTGGGTTCAGAGCTGGGGTCACTTTCACTTATCTTTGGCCTCTTGAGCTCATGCTGCTTTTTAAGTGTGGCTCAAGACTTCTATAACTAGGCCACCTCATGGTGCTCTTACTCAGTGCCCTTCACTTGGCAGCATCTGATTCAGCAAATGGTCTTTTCATGTCAACAAGTGTTGGATGCTTGCCTGAGACTCCCCTGGGACAGCAGCCCTGCCCTTCACTTGTTTTTTTTTTTAATGAATTTTCTTCTTTATGCTGGGGGAATAGGAGCACTTTCTCAGTACCTCTTGCCCCTTTAGGGTAGAAGATTCCCAATTACATATGGGGATGTTGAGTCCCAGAAAAAGAGGATTCTTGCTGTTCACTTTGCCTTCCAATAGCACATGTACATGAGGGCAGGCAAAGGTGGAGACTAGGTGGCTGAAGTATCCTAGCAGGCCAGGATCACTGCGTCCTGTTTTCTCATCTCTGTCCAGATGGCTGGGGTGGGGGCATGGCTGGCATCAACCAAGGTGATGTATGCCTACCTGGGGTTCAAAGCAGAAAGGGCCCAGACCATTAGACCTGTCAGGCTGGGAAATCGGAAATGAAAAGGCTGTGTGATGGCCAGCAGAACCTCCTACCGGTATACTGTTCCAAGATCACCTGTGATGGGCTTTATTAACATGGCACAGGGGAGGGAGGCCTCTTGGCATGCTGGAGAGACATATGGGCTACAGACTCTTGCTGGCCCCTCAAGCAAGCCACAGGGCACTCAGGGTTGGCAGTGGCCTTCTAGTGCTAAGCTCTTGTAAGGCACAAATACGGAAACTTTTTCCTACTCCAACTAAGTGCCCCACACAAGTCCCTTCTCCTCTTGGACCACAGACTCGTCATTTGTAAAATGGGGAGATTGGACAAGAGCAGCCTGCAGGTCCCTCTCACCCTGAAATAGCCTAGGCTTATGACCTGTGGTTGTTAGGAGTTATGGCAGACAAGACTGGGCTCCTGTGAGAGGGGTTGGAGCTCACTGGAAGAGGACATTTTCTTTCTGTGTCTCCCCCAAAGAGCTTTGGGCAGCTGAGGTGAAGAAGACTTCAAGGAGATGTTGGTCCCTGAACAGGCAAAGATTTTTCTTTCTGCCCAGTCCTTTGATCTTCTGTTTGTTATTTTCCATCTTCCATCATTCCATGAGGTATTTACTGAGCACCTACCTACTCTGTTAGGAAGAAATGTGGACAGGACAGACAAGGTTATGGCTTTCATGGCACCTGAGGTCCGATGGAGGAAGACAGGTATTAGCCCCATAACTGCACAAGTAATTAACTGAATTACCTAAGTTCAATTGCCCATATGCACTCTGCCCTTCATCTTTGGGTTTCCTCTTTTGGTTCTGTCCTCTCTCTTCCTCTTTCCTCCCTCTGTGTCCTTCTCCCCCTCCTTTGTCTTTGTGGCCTTCTTCACCTCCTCAAGGCTGAGACCTTTCTGGGATTGACATTTTTCTCAGGCCAGCAGTGCACAACTACACAATGACTCCCATCTTGACCCTCAATTTTGAGAGGTCCCTGTGGAGGAGAGTGTTCTGCTTAGTTGTGTCCTGCTTAGTTGTGTTTCATCTCTTATCAGAGAACTTGTGAATTGTGAGTTTTGGAGCCCAACATTCTGGGTTTGCAGTAGATTGTGAGATTTAGTAGCTTGCACATGTCTTCTGCCATTCTTGAGCCTTTCCCATCTAGGGTGCAGGCTTAACCACACCTACCTTGCAGCATTTTTTTTTTTCTTTTCTGGACATCAAGTAGGAAAATGTAAGTGTAAGGACCTTGATAGAACCTTGAATATAGTAGATGCTTCATTAAACCTGGCTTTCTCTCCTTTTGTGGTCTACTGTTTTCTAGTTTGGGCTGGAAATGGGAGTTCTGGCCTCCACAGTTCTTGCTTGGTCTGAAACCTAGGTGGGGTGTGAGGAATTGCTGGGTAATGGGTGGTCAGCTACTATCCCTGCTTCAGGAAAAGGAATGGATTTTGAGCTAGGAGAGGCCAGGAGTATGCCCCTGGTTGGAAAGAATGTCAGGTGTTGTTTATGTCTCCCAAATGAAGCGTGGTGTGACATTTGCTGCTGTGACCTGCTAGGTGTTGGGGTCAGGGAGACCCTCACTGAGGAGTGAGGTGAGCAGGCAGAAAGGAACTTGGATCCTCACACTGTCATGAGCACACTCTGTAAGCAGTTGCTCTGGGCGTTGTTTGATGGAAGGCATGTGGTTCACTGCTTGGGCTGTGGGGCTCTCAGTAGAACTGTGTTTACCTATCACTCCCTTCCTTCTCTGCCTCCACCTGAACCCCTAGGGCCTGGCTGTTCCCCGCAGAGAGCATCTGCTGGCCCAGACCCTGATGATCACTGTGTGCTCTGTGCACTGCCCGGTGCAAGGGGCTGTATATGGCTGTAAGCAATTAAAGGTGGCTCATATATCCAAGGAACTGAAGTTTTAGTTACTTTCTGTTAATAAGCTTTTAAGTACAAGTGGCTACTCATACTGCTTGAGGCTGCCATGTTGGATGGTGCTGTTCTGGACAGACGGTTTTCCCTTAGTGTTGCATGCATTGGTGAACACCTTTGGTGTGAGATGTGTTGGCAGTGTTTTGCTATTAGGGAGACACTACTAAGCTGCACTCATGTTGTGCATGTATGTGGGGAGGCATATCTTGGCAGACTGCCCTTGAGAGTTGGATCGAACTACTACTAGAGGCTGAGTGTGAGTCTGCATGGGGCATAGGAAGGAGCACAGGACCCTTTAAATAGAGGCACGAAGGGCACACATTCCAGGATCACTGGCCTGGAGGCAGAATGGATTTTATAGATTTGAAGGAAACCTGTGAGATCATGTAGTCTACCCTGCTCATTTTATAGATGTGGAAACCAAGGCTCCACATGGATGAGAGTATGGGCCTTCGACTTCAAAGACCTACTCTGTAAGGCAAGTATCATCGGCTTCATTTTCAGACAAGGAAATTGGAAATAGAAGCCATAGAGGTTTTTAGTGGGACCAGGCTTTGGTCCCCTGTCCGTTGAGAGTCACAAGTGGACAGAGCCATGTCCACTGACCCTTGAGGCAACACCCCCACCAGGAGGGGGTTGCATTGCCTTTTACCTTCTTGGACTGGTATCAGAATCCTGGATATTTTTCTTGGGGCTTCAGTGTTAGTAGGGCCTCAGGTCCCATATGGGTGAGGCTGGGGCAGGGAGGGCTGTAATTATGTCTGTGACTGCACTGGGGTGCTGCTCCAGTGTCTACAACATGTGGCCATGTTGCTGGGGAGCCCTTCTGTTTGTGAAATCCAGGGGTACCTCCCTGCCTGTGAAGGGCCAGGAGGGGAGGGGACCAAGTTCACATTCTAGCCTTAAAAGAGCAGTGTGCAGAGAAGACCTGTGTCTCCCTCATTCCTCTCAAGCCCCAGCTGGGACTCTGCCCAGGCCCTCCCTCTGTCCAGCTGTTGTCCCGTCACCCCCCGCTCCCCACTGCTGCAGCTGTCCTGGCTCCATCAGTCTTGTCCAGGGCTGGGTAGAAGGAGGGGAATGAGGAAGAAGTGAAGCCTCTCTGCTCCTGCCTCTAAGGAGGTATTTCCAGTTGCTGAAGGAGGGGTCTCTGTGGTGTCTGCCCTTGGCTCCTAGGTCAATTGTGGGGCATTGGCAGCTTAACTTTCAGACTCTAGGAATATTTACTTCTTCATCTTCTTCAAAGTTGACTCCTGTGTTTGGTACTTCTTACTGTAATTTCCGTGAATCTCCTGCCTGCCTAAGAGATAGGGGCTGAGGTCTCTGTTCCTTATGGTCTGTTGGGTTGACTTTGGCGAGGCTCTGTGTGTGATAGGGCCAGATTTCAGCATTTGAGCTGCAGAAAGTCCACTGTGTCTTGCCCAGCCTGGGAAGAGGCTGAGTATTGCCAATCCTGGCATTATTATGGTCTGCAGTCAAATGTGTGCCTGACATTATTCTTCCTTGTTTTGAAATTCAGTGGCATACTTGAAGGCTCTAAGGAACTCAATTCTTTAAGAGCTCTAAGATGAGATGAAAAGAGGAAAGAAGTCCTGGCTAGACTTCAGCTTGCCCACCCATAGGAGGGAGGAGCATTGCCACCTGTCTTAGTCAAACAGGTACCAGCATCATGGCATAAATTGATCTGAGCCCTTTGGAGAAAAGACTTAAGAAAGAATCATTCATTTTATTTTTCTTTAGTTTCCTTTAGTCCCAGTGCAGGACTGTATGGGTGTTAGCCAAATAATAGACATCAGTTTTCCAGACCTGGCTCTGAGTTAGAGACATGTGGTAAGCTTTTTAATAATTCAGATTCCTGGGCCCCCATCCCAGATCCTCTGAGCCTGAAACTGGGAACAGAGGCAGAAATCTGCATTTTGAAAAGCAATGCAGGTGATTTCAATGCAAAGTGATTTGGGACTGTCCAGCTCATACGCTTTGAGGGGAAATCTCCAGAGGACCAGATCTTCATAAGGGCTTGCTTTGCACAACACTTTCCTTCAAGGAGTAAATGTTTACTCCTTCACTGATTTACTGATGATTCACTCTGCCAGCCAGTGAAGTCTACTGACTACAATGGTGTGCTGGACACACTCTAGGCAGAGGCAGCAAGCAGAAGGATTTGTAGGTGGTGGTCCAGTTGGGAGTTGAGTCAGACAAGAATTACCCTGGTTGGGATTCAGCACAGAAGGTGCATATTAGACAGCCTCACTGAGCGAGCTCCTTTCAGTCCTGTTGGAGTTAGGGGCCTGCTTCAGAAAAAAACCTTAGAAAACCACTGGCTATCCCTTGATTGTTACACAAGGTGCTGCTGATGCCTAGGGAGTTGAAGGGACCTGACTAAAGCCACTTGGTAAAAACTGGCCATGAGGCCCCATGTGGTGGCATATACCTATAATCCCAGCACTTGAGAAATGGATAGAAGAGAATTGCTGTGAGTTTAAGGCCTGCTTAGGCTACATATTGGCTTCAAGGGCAGCCTGACCTACATAGTGAGACCCTTTTTCAAAACATAAAAAACAAAACAAATCCATAGAAAAACTGGTCATGAAACCCCAAATGGAGAGTGGAGTATCCAGACCCTAGAATTGGCACATATGGCATCAGTCTTAGTTTCAGTCATGTGAACAAAGACCAATCTCTTTGATACCTAGGTTTCTTGTGTGTAATATGAGGCCAGTATATTCACATTGCTTCTGATTCTTAGAATTACAAATATCCTATTCTAATGAGTACTAGTTTTTTTTTCTCTGCCATTTTATTTGGTTTCTTTAGAGCAAATAGTACGTTTTAGGATTTTGAGAGTTTCTGAGCCTTCTTTCTAGCTGGGGGTTGCCTTAGTTAATTCCCATTCAAGGGCTTATTACAGCATGCCAAGTTCTAGACACTGCAGGAGAGACATGCTGCCCCTTTGTACCCCAGGCCTGTCCTAGCCTTGGGGAGCTAGCCCCCTCCTGTTCCTTTTAACTCAATACTCCCTGCACAGCTCCATGCAAATTGCCAGAACACTCAGAACGCCTGCTTTCTCAGTCAGGCTCTTCATCCAAGCCTTTGTCCTTCCGCTTGACATTAAACTCTGTCAACATTTTTTCCCAATGAAGTTCTTCCTCCCCCTGCAAGGTCTCCAGTCTCCAGCGGGCTGTGCTAGCCAGGGACACAATTGGATTGTAATTGTTAGCACTTCCTGGAGATCAGGTCCCTGAAGAGCTATAAAAGTCCAGGAGTGTTTCTGGCCACCTTTCCATGTGGCTTGTAATGTGCTGTCACATGCGTGCAGAATATGAGTGTGTGCACATTGTGTTGTATGTGTTCATGCATGTATGTGCATGTGTACATTAATATGTCAGTTGTGCATGTGCATATATATATTCAGTTTAAAGGAAGCCCTCTTACTGCATTACCTGTGTTGCTAGTTTCTGGCTGCCAGTCTGAATTTCCTAAGTGGATTTTCTCATTCTAGGCTCTGGAAGGCTCCCTGCTCTGTACATAATTGGGCACAGAGCCTGTGTAGGGTGGATTTGGGTAATGGCTGGGCTGCATTCTTACCATTCTTTTCTCACAGGAAAAAAGCACATGGAAACAACCCTGGGGTGGGGCCTGCTTATAGGAGAGGGGCTGTCACTACCTACCACTGGTTTCATATTTGGTCCTTCATGACCTTCTCCAGCCACCCCCTCCCTATGGCAGATGCTGTCAGCTGGGTGGCCTCAGGGCTGCACATGTCTCTCTATGGTTTAATGCCATGAATGACTGGGCTGTCCTCTTCCCATACTTGTTTGTTGGGATTTTGACTCCGCTAAGGGGGGACTTCCTCTACAAACTCAGATATTGAACAGATTAAGGCAGCAATGAATAACATTTCTCTCTTCCATTTCTTTATCTCTTTCCTTCTTTTATTCTTTTTAAAGTAAGGTAAGTGATAGAATTGAAATGTACAAGCCCAGCCATTAGGTATAAGTAAATTCCCTGCAGTTGGGAGTTCTGCTGGACTTGGGGTTGATTTGGCTGCTTGGCTCAGACAGCTTTCTGAGGAGATTTTTCCTCCTCTAGCTCTCATCCCATGGGGATTCACAGCAGGAAATCACTCCCTAAGGAGTCTGATCAGATTGGAAACTACAGGGAAGAAAGTTGTTTTTGGTTTTCCAAGGTTCCATCTCTCTGTCAGTTTGCAGTAAGGCAGATGCCACTTCACAGCTCACCCTGTCTGGCGATAGGGAGGCTCCTGTGGAATCCAGTTTCCTGCTTGTATACCCTCTGACACTTGCCTTTTCTATTGCCATTCTACGTTTGCCAAAAGGTTGCTTGATGCCACAGTGGGCTGGGATTAGATAGCCCACCAGCCCTGCTTTCTGAAGGACCTCTAGAGGTCCTCTGATTTTCAAATGCTCCTGCCTCCCTATACAAGCAGCCTCCATCCTGTTCCAGAGGCCCCAGCAACAGACCTCAGGAAATGTGTTTTGGGAACCCAGAGAGCTGTCCTGTGGAGCCCAAGGTGGAAGGGGGCAGGGTGTGAGTTGTGACATCAATTCAGATGTATAGGCAAGGCCACTGCTGCTCTGAGCTGCTTCTGCCTGGAAACTGGTCAGAGTCACTTTCTGTTTTCACACAGCACCAGAAGACAGGGACTCTGCAGCTATAGTGTAAATGACAAAGTTGCAGGGGGTCCTGCACACAATGCAGGGGAACTCCTGGATGATATGATGCCCTCCTCAGTGAGGAAAGCTGAATTTCCTTTGTGTGTGTACACATGCGGCCCCCCATCTGCAGATGATTGGTGACACTTTTACTTTGTGTTTGACCCTGTAACACTCCCACAAGGCCCTGAGTAAAGTAGAAATTTCTCACCTAGCCCTCATCACCATCTGCTTTTGGATTGTGCTAGTTTATTTCAGGGTCAGGAGTGACTGGGCATTTTTTTAAAAAAGTGCTGTTATATAAATAATGCTGTCTAATCAGAATACAAATCAAAAGAATAAGGAGAAAGGCGAGGCCTCACAAACTGTCAGCACGACAAATCAACTTTCCGTTTTCCATAGTGCCTTCAGTCTGTATTTACTTGCAGATGTAATTTTTATGTTGTTGCAGTCATAATGTAGATAGGATTTTGCATATTGTTTGGTTTAATATTCTACCACAAGCAACATAATCATCACAATTGGATTTTTAAATCACTGCATAGTAATCATTGAGTTATTTATTAGCTTACCCACTTGTTTATTCAGTTTTGTTTAAATAATGCCAGAAACTACAATCATGTTTACTGATAATTATACTGATATTAGATACATGTGTGGTGTCCATGTGTCTCCCCCGCTTTTTGTACTGTTTCCTTTGGACAGTTCAAGAGGCCAGGCTTTCATTCTTTCCTAGAGTTACAGGAGATCTCCTTATAGGTTGTTAAATACCAGGCGGAAGTCAGGTGCCTGAGAGCAGCCCTAGATTTAGCTCAGACCATGGTCTATGTCTGTGCTTACTAACTGCCTGTGGACAGTCAGTCTGGTGGTGGAGACCCCATTTAAAAGGATTATAGCTCTGCATTTTGTTGTAGCTCTGGCTTTAAAGTCTGCTGACTTGGGTGCATAGGTAGTGTTTTTTCCTTGGTTAAGTAATTCCTAACTCCCCCAACCCAAAGCGAGAAAAATTAGTCTAGCTGTTACCTTCAGGGAGCTTGTAGTCTGAAAAAGCCAGATGCTCTCCCATTCAGTGGTAGTCAGTTTAGTTCAATATGGCAAGCTTAGACAAGGGAAATGGGATAGGGGAAAGGCCTGTGACAAATTGAAGAGCATGTGTTGCTTCTTAGCACACTCTTGCTATTCAGTTCCAGCTGTGTTGCCACACCAAAATGTGTGGTATTGCCAGAACTTCATTTCTCTTTCTTCCCTCATCCCATGTCCTGTTCTTATTGTTTTGCAGCAGAACACCCAACGTAGAACATAATTGGAAATATTTGACTGTGTAAAAAAAGAGCTAGTGCTTAAGTACAAATGAAAGACATGATTCTTTTGTTTTATGTAAATATTTAAATGTATTGCAGGTCCTATGAGCATCTGGATTGCAGGTCTGTGCAATGGAAGCTACCTTCTTTCTGGGATCTGCAGTGATGTCATGATTCCCCTTGACCCCACTCATTAATCAGTTCATGAAATTGGAGTGCCAGTGGTCACATAGGACTGCAGTGAGTCTCTTTTCTAGAGCCTTCTCTAACCCTCAGCAGATATGCTTTTGGTGGAGAAAGACAATTGGCATTTCTTAAGGGTCATTGGTCTGAAACGGTAGCATATTCTATATGGTTCTCTTAGTTTGCAAGATCTTCTATTTTTAAGGGAAATTTGAACTCTTGACTTTCAGGTAAAAATCTACTGATTTCTATCTATTGGTTAAAAATTTAAAGTATGACACAGACCAAATAAAACATATCTGTGGGGTGGATTTGTTCTGAAGATGCCAGATTGTGACAGTTGCTTTGTGTATTAAGGACACAGGTGTATTCTTTGAGGGCTACAAGGATTATAAAGCAATAAGTTAATAAAAATTATGGGGTAGAGGGGGGCAACTTGCATGCAAAATTACAATACTGATCAATGTAAGACAGACAGATTACTGTGGAAGCTGATGTGCTTTGAACTTAAGAAACTGTCATAAGGAGACTGGCTGGGAGAGCTATTTGAGATGTTAGGAATTGGTTAGTATTTGTACACCTTTCTAGTCTATGTCTCTGTCTCAAGTATGGGACCACATTTACCTTTCATGGGTCCTTTGAACACAGGTAGGCTTTGATTGAGAGGCATGGAGTCAGAGCTGGGAAGATTGGATCAGGTGGGTGCCAAGTAGATTTCCTATTCTCCATTTTCCCATCTGTACAGTGAGGGAATTTTCCCCCTTGGGCAGTTAGCAAGTATTTATTGCAGGCATTCTGGAGGCAGAGTTGCCAGACCATTCCCCCAACTGTGAGGAAGATAAAGGAGAGTCTGCCTGATGTGCTTTGAACTCCTTAGGAAAAAGGGACTTGAAAATGTTGTATCACTCCATAGTCTCCCCAGGTGATGGACAAGACATATGAGCCATAAGAAATACGGCTCAAGAGGGAAATAAACACTTCATGTTATTTATTATTTATTAAAAAAACAAAGCTGTTTTCAGCTGGGAGGTTTCAGATCACTGACAGTGTCAGGTCCAATTTTCCCCCATTAATAACAGATTGGCATGCCTCTGTGTGTGTCAGCAGCCTCTGCTCACATGTCTGGTGTTTGCTGGATCTTGGAGAAGAAGGGAATGGCTCGGAGTGAGCCCTTCACCAGAGCTCTTGCCTCCTTCCTCTCATGCCACCCCCTCCAGGGTGAGGAGGGTAGGGTGGCAGGTGGGAGCTCCAGTATTTGGGAATGAGATGGCCACGTCTTCTGGTGGGGGTGAAATCAAGGCAAGATTTGGCTTCTAAGAATCAAGTGGAATCCAGGGATCAAGAGCACCCTTCACAGTGGATAGAGGAAGTGACAGGGACAGGATTGGAGGTTGATAGAGGAGAAGGGAATGGGGTGAAGGCTGCAGCTGAAGTGAGGTCTTGCTGACTTGGGAGTTACCACCTTTTGATCCAAAGGGTCAAAGGATAAGGGCAGTGGAGTGTCATGCAGTGTTGAGTATGATTCTCCCCATTGAGCCTCCTACCAAGTAGGTGAGGAAGGGCAGAGCACATATTATTTCCACTGAATTCAGTTCAAGAATATGGGTTTTGAAGCCAGACAGATCTGAGTTCATGCACAGCCTTGATACCTTGACTCATCTGTTTAACCTCTGAGCCCTTTCTCCATCTGTGCAATGGGAAAACTAGTACCTCCCAAGGTATTTGGTAAAGTATAAAAGCCTGAAATATTTTTGGCACATAGTGGATGTTGACTAATGAACCGAACTTCTGTGTGTCAGTACAGACTAAGAAACCGAGATGTAGACAGGCCATGTGTCTCACTAGAGCTCACCTGGTAGCCAGCCTGGGTCTGAGCTGAGCTTGCTAACTTCTTAGGCCATGTTCTTCATTCCCTGAGCATCCCTAGGCTCTTGCCTCCCCCTCCCTGGTCATCAGGATGCTCAACAGATGTTGGCTGGCAGGCAGGCAGCATGGCCATTCAGGATGTGTTGGTGCTTGAGCTGTATATACAGGCTGTATTCCATATGATTATAGGGTGCTGAAGGAGCAGCACATCCTGATAAAGGTGGGAAGTGAAAATGAACCAGCGTTTTTGTTCACCTGAGCAAATCCATTGTGTCTTTCTCCCCTTCTCCACCCCTCCCTTTATCTACTTAAAAAAAAGAAATAGAAAAGATGAAGGGCTGTCAGCACTGGATCACAACATGAGCTCCACGAGTTGGCAGCTTTTCAGTGTTCTGTAGAGTTCCTTCTTACTTTCCTCAACTAAGTCTGATTAAGATAAATCTGAGCACGCTTAGATGTAGAGATTCCTGTGTCCCTGTCTCTCATTGGAGCAGCAAGGTTAACACTCTGTGAATGCCTCATACAAGAACTATTGAAGTTGTGCCATGTTGTGTACTACTGTGGGTTGGACCACCTTTCCCTAGTGCCTCTTGGGTCATGTATTCTTGCCCTGGAACTTTCAGTGGCTCTTGTAGAGGCAGTACTTAGTGCATGTGTACTCTGGAGTTGATCTCAGGCTGCCTTTACTTTGTTATCCCCCACTGTGCCTTGTGTAAAGCATATGCTTCCACTGTACCGGCCAACTTGCTATTTCCTGAACAGATCTGGAATTACCTGCATTTGTGTCTTTGGTCACATGGCCCCTTTTGCTTGGAAAACCTTCCTCCTGGTGGATTTAGGCCCACTTTTCAAGGATTAGCTGTAAGTGCCAACTCTTCTAAAAACTGCATCTTGCTCAGGAACGTGCTCCCACTTTCCCTGGCACATGATAGAGGTGGGGTGTGTGTTGCATTTGCTTATGAACCCTCTGCTTGTCACTGTGCTGGTCTCTTCCAGGGCCTCCTCAGAGCTTCATTGTCTGCAGGCCCCCCACCCCCACCCCAAGCACAAGCGCATTTGCACTTTAATTGCACATGATGTAAGTTCCTAGGCATCTTTCTTTTTAAGTTTAAAACTTTCTTTTCCCATCATTATCCTGTTTCTGAGACTCAGAAGCTGGGATGGTAGAAGTGTGTAGCAGAGCACTAGGCTCGATAGAGGCTCTACCTTCTGCTCTCAGATCTGCCTCTGGCCAGTTGTGCTTTTTGATAAGTAGCTTCCCTTTTCGGATTTCAGTTCCCTACCTGTCAAAAGAGGGGTTGGACAACTGATCTTCAAGATTATTCAATGGGATTTTTCCTTGGTATTGGAAATCAAACCCAGCTATGAATGGAATTTTTAAGATCAGAATTATTGACATATATTTCATATGCCATAAACTCTTCTGTTGCTATGGACTTAATTGTGTCCCCTCAGATTTATATGTTGAAGTCCTAATTCCTTGTGCCTCAGAGAGTGTTTGTATTTGGAGACTAGGTCTTTAAAGAAGTTATTAAAGTGAAATGAGGTCATGTGGGTGGACTGTGACCCATATGACTGGTGTTCTCCATTCCACAAGGGGTTCAGGATTGAGACATAAACATAAGTACCATGTGAAGATGAAGGGAAAGATAACTGTCTACAAGCAAACTAGTGGGAGAAAGTAGACAGTCCTGCTGACACCTTGATGACCTTGAATTGCTTGCCTCCAGAATCATGGGAAAATAATTTCTGTTGTTTAAGCAGCCTAGTCTGGGGTGCTTAATTATGGTAGCCCTCACTAAATGATACAAATATTTAGTGTATAACTCAGTGGCTTAATGTATTTAGAGTTCTATAACTGTTACCATAGTCTATTTTTGAACATGTTTATCAACCCCAAAAGAAACCCTATACTTACTAGTGGTTATTTCACATTTCCTCTCAACTCTGACTCCACCTCTACCTCTGAACAGTTATCAGTCTATATTCTTTCTCTGTAGTGTCACCTATTCTAGGAATTTCTTACAAATGAAATCCTACAGTATATGATGTTTTGTGTCTGGTCTGGCTTTTTACCTGATGTAATGTTTTAAAGGTTCATCTAGTTGTAGTGTATACCAATACTTCATTTCTCTTTATTATTGAATAATATTTCATAACATAGGTGTATGCCACATTTTCTTCATCCACTTACAACTTTTGGAGGGACACTGGGCAGTTTTGGCTTTAATGAATAGGGCTGCAATGAACATTGGTGTACTGGGTTTTGTGTAGGTATGTTATTCTTTCTCTTGCATATACTCAGGAGTGGAATCACTATGTTACATGGGTACAGTACTGCCTGTTTAACTTGTTGAGGCAGTATCACACTGTTTTCTAAAGTGGCTCTTACCCATACTTACTATCTTTTTTCAAAAACCATCCTTGTGGGTGTGAACTGTTACCTCATTGTAGTTTTGATTTGCTTTTCCTTGTTAGGGAATGATGTTGAGCATCTGTTCATGTACTTATTTTCCATGGGTATGTGTTCTTTGAAATAATGTCTGTTTATGTATTTTGGCCACTTTATGTGTGTGTGTGTGGTTTTTTTTTTTTCTTTTTCTTTTTCTTTTTCTTTTTTCTTTTGAAACAGAATCTTGATGTGTACTTTAGGCTGACCTTGAACTTACTATATAGCCCAGACTGTCCTCAAACTTGCACCTCCTGCCTCAGCCTCCGGAGTGCTGGGAATGCAGGTGTGTGGCACCATGCCCAGGATGGTTTGGCCATTTTAAACTATTTATTGAAAGAATCATTATTGAGTTGTAAGCACTATGTATATTTTGGTTGTAAGTCTCTTATTATATGCATGACTTGCAAATATTTTCTCATATTCTGTGGATTTCTCTTTTCTCTTTCTTTCTTATCTTCCATTTGTGTATTTGGTGCAGAGTCTCACTACACAAATAGTACTTGTGGTGATCCTCCTGTTTTTAGCCTCCCCAGCGCTGGGATTACACCTTTGTGTCACTACACCCAGATTCAGTGGCTGGCTCAGTGCAACCTGGGGGTGGGGCCGGTGCGGCACGTGGGACTGGTGTTTGAATCCTGGTCACTGCGTTTGCCAAAGTATGCTCCTAGTCCACTGAGCTATCTCATCAGCTCTGGGTTTCACTTTCTTTTTTTCTTTTTTAAAAAAAATTAGGGAAGGGTCTACAGGGTGTTCAGAGTCTTACTATTAGATTGGACTCGTAGTGATTCCCCGGTTTACAGCCTCCAAAGAGCACTACCATGCCCAGTCTCAGTTGCTGTCTCATTGTGCCCTGGGGTGGGGCCAGCGGGCACATGTGTAGGGGGGATTCATTTTCTTGATGGTCTCACATGCAGTATACAAGCTGTTAATTTTGATGAAGTATAACTTACTGAGTTTCCTTTAATTGTACTTTTGTGTTACATCTAAGACACCATTGCCTAATACAAGGTCACAAAAAATTAACCCTGTGTTTTTTTCTAAAAGTGTTATAGATTATGCTCCTACAATTAGGTCCATGGTCCATTTTGCGTTAATTCTTGGTTATGGTGTGAGGTAGGGGTCCAACTTCACTTTTTGTAAGTGCATATGTAGGAGTCCCAGCACTATTCATTGAAATGAATGGGATCCTAAGGATACTTGGAGCCCTTTAAACCTACCACCTGAAGAAAAGGAGGCAGGGAGAGTGCTGGGTGTGGAGCTGGCCCAGGGAAACGCTCTTGACTATCTCTCCCATTCCCAGGCAATAGCCCAATGAGCCACTCCCCAGCCCCTGCATGCCACTTTTGTATTGAGATTTTATAATTGTATGTTTGCTTAGCTTGCTGTTCAACTCTCAGAATGGTGCTATGTGCAGCTGAACTGAATAATCGAGGTGATGGGTGGAAGTCATTACAAGGGTATACAGGCTTTCATCATAGCAGATTGTCCCTGACTTAAGACACTTGCTGGAGCCAGCAATAGAGAGGTTATCAATCCTTCTCATACCTGGAGTAGTATTTGAAGGCCCCTGGACCCAAGGGATGGGCCTTTGCAGGTGCTTGATCAGGTTGGAGAAAAGACGGTGACAGCTGAGATCAGTGATGATGAATGGGGAAAAAAGAAAGAAAATTTTCAGTTTTCTGGCTCTTTTAATCCAGTCCTGCTTTAGACCATAGGAGAACTGTTTTCTTTTCTCTCAGCACTTTCTCAGAAGATCTAATATGTCCCTCAGGTGGATTTAAGGGAAGTTAGTGTGACAGCTTATGGCTATTCTAGGCTGAGGGCTACATGTTGCCCTTGTCTCCCCAGGCCTCTTGGGCTGGAGCTCAAAGAACTGTGCCCCCAAGAGCTCAGGAATCAAGTAACCTGCTGGCTAGAATACTGGTTTAGACACTGGGACTATAGAGGAGGCAGATGTACTTCCTCTCCTGAACCTATTGGAAGGGGATGGTCTTGCTAGGCATTGGCAGATCTCCCTAGTAGCTTCAATTCTCTTCTGTTCCTGCAGAGGTCCCATCCTCTTGGGCCCAGGGGCCTTCAAGTACTACTCCATGTATGAGAAGGATTAATAACCTCTCTGTTGCTATTTCCATCCCTTACATGATCCTACAGCATTTCCAGATGTTCCTACTGTCCACCACTTAGCTCTTAGCACTGAGAAACTGTTTGGCACTATTAGTGGTTAATGATGAATGAATTGAGTGAGTGAGTGAATGAATGAATAAAAGATTTTACCCGTGTACCGTAGCTTTTTCTTTCACTTAATTCCCCATCACCCCTGGTGGTTCTCAAAAGCCTACAACTGTTCAAGGACCAGTTTGAATATTTTTTCTGTAAGCTCCATAATTAGATATGATGTTCATCTATTTTGTTTCTCTCTTTATGTTTCTACTTCCTACACTCTGCTATAATTTACTTGCATATGTCTTAACTCCAGGATTGAGACTCCGTGTATGGAACAGGGACCATGATGTTTTCAATTTGTGTTTCACTGCATTCTCCTCCCCTCTACTGTGCCACACCTAGTATGGTGTTTTGTAGTCATTTGTCACCTAAGAATGTCTGCTGACTACAGTGCCTTGTGCAACAGTTCTTACAGTTAGGCCTCTAACTCCCAAGTTAATATTCTGTCTGCAACTTTTGCTACCCAGAGGATCTGCATGGGTGTCACATCCTGGAGTAGGAAGTGTGTGAGAGATGTGTGGAGGTCCCTGTGCATTGTGTGCAATCTGCATATCTCCATGTAGCTACTGTAGTATCAACATGACTGTGTTGCTGTGGTGTCACACTTGACTTCTGGCAGAAAGACCTGGAGCCGATACCTTGTACTGGTAATCTCTTACTGTGCCCTGGAGGATACAGAAACTCTGTGGTGCAAGCTGTTGCCTATGGATATGAGAGATGCACTTGATCTTCTGAACTGTAAATATCCTAGTTGGTCTCTCCCTCTAGTTGACTCTTTCTTTCTTTGCATTTTTTTTCCTTTGTGGTTTTACTGAAGCACAACTAAACATGTACACAGGCCATCTACTCATTCTTTGCTGTGCAGCCTGGCATTGGGATTGGTGACTCGGATGGCTAGCTGGGCTGCTTTTTCCACGATGGCCTCGCAGTTCTTGGAGGAGAAATTGTGAGCAATCTCTGCACAGTAAGACTTGTTGTGCATCATAGCACCTCCAGCTCCTTAACATTGTGCACCAGGAACTTCCAGAAGCCTCTGGGCAACAGGTGCTTTGTCTTTTTGTTATTTCCATAACCTATGTTGGGCATCAAGGTCTGGTCCTTGAACCTCCTCTGCACCCTGTTGTTGATGCCTCTGGGTTTCCGCCAGTGGCGCCTAATTTTGACATATCGGTGTAACTGGTGCCAGATGAACTTCTTGGTCCTCTTTTTGATGATCTTGGGCTTCACGAGGGGTCTGAGGGCCACTGTGGTGCCAAGTGGGAGATGGCTGCCACTTCCGTAGGCAGAACTGAGGAAGAGGGTGTTTTCTCTTTTCCAAAGTCCTCTCAGGTTGTATGCCTCTCCATCTACAGGCCTGGCCCAGAGGGTAGTGTTATATGGGAAGGTGGTGCTGAGAATGCTCAGTTGTAGATGGCTTCTGGGGAGGCTGCTGGTGCTGGAGCACCAAGTGGGTATAAAGCCCTTGTGGAGAAGAGAGCAGGAAGGAACACGGGCTGTGCTTTATATGTATAGAGGACTTGCTTTCTCCTGATACTCTTTCACATCAGACCTCACAGCAAAAACCTGCAAGGCATGTTTATGATTTTCTCTGACACAGGGTCTGCAGAGCAGAGAAGATGGTGCTGTTTTAGTGGAGTCAGTAGCAGAGGCAGAAGAGAGCTCGCTTTCCAGTGCATGGCCTGTAGCATTGGATCAGGAAGTTCCACTGTGCCTGATACACAGTGGGCATTTGATGCATACTTGTAAGTGCATAGCAGACAGTAAATGATTGACAGCTTGAAATAGAAGTGAAGTTTTCTGTGTTTTGCTTACAACTCCCTCTGGTCTCCTTCATTTTTCAGCTCAGTCTTTTCTCTTCCTGATAAGGATATTATTTCTTCTCCCTGGTTCTGTACTTTTCCTAGGCCTACAAGGGAAGAGTGATACCTAAGTGTTTTTGGATGAAGGTTCTGGAGTGCCCTCTTGGGATGAGATGCAGTATAGTGCACCTCATCCCAGGTAGGTTGACAAACACTAACTGTGCAGCCCTAATCCTTGCCTCCAAGTGGGTATTACTAATGGGCCACAGCTCTTCTGCTCCACATAGCACTCCAGGCTGCCTCCCCCATGTGCCAAGATGGTGTTTGGGATGCAGGCAGGCTTTGTGTTGGGTATAGTAAAGGTCAGAGGACCACATGCTGAATCCTGACCTTTCTGTTTCTGCTTTATGACCTTGGGATATTTCTGGAAATTTCAGGGCCTTGAACTTGTTGGCTTCTGAGATCCTGTACAGCCCTGAAATTTTAGGATTTTGTAGTTCCCTCATTGGGAAAGAAGTCTTGTCGTCTTGTGGCCCGGCTGTGGAGGGGTTGGATTAACCCCTGGGTCAGTGAGCTTGCAGAGCTCAGGAAATGCCTCTGTGCGATCTGTATTTGATCCAGAGACAGGTGGCGGAGCTGGAGCTGGAGCTGGAGGAGGGGAAATGCACTGGCAGCTCGAGGCCTGACTCAGCTGCATGCTTCTAAAAGGATGGTCTTAAGCTTGAGTCCTCAGTGTACACAATCTGAACAAAAAAGCTGGACGCCATGAATTAACTCTCCCAGCCCAACTGCTTGGCCAGTACCGCTGTCACTCAGTCTTTTGGCAGGAGTGGGGGTATCTTATTCCTGATGAATGGGGGCTTGCTGGGAATCAGGGTTCATTCTGTCAGTTTTTCAGTAAATTTTATGGAATGTCAGCTCCTGGGGCAGGTGTTGCTCTTTGGACTTGCAGCATGGCCTCTATAAAACTGCTTCCTTTGAGACATTATTTTCCATGCTCTCTTGTTTGGTGAAGGAGAAAGATTTACAGTATTAACAAAAGAGCTCTTTTGTCACCACTGCCATGGAGGAGGGCCATGGAGCATGTCTCCCCCTTGTACAAGAAGGAGACACTGAGGTCCAAACGGAGTCCCCTACAGAGCTGTGATTCTGCTGGCAGTCAAGAAAGAGGTGCCTGTGTTTATAAGTTCCCAAGGCGATGAGTGAGCTTTGCTTGATCTGTTTGTATGTTTGTGAGGCGCCCGTGAGATTAGCCACTGAGAAGTTTTATTTATGATATGCCTAAAATTCCCATCCCATTGCCATCATCGGCCATGCTGAGCTCCCAGGAGTATCTTAAGTCTCCAAAGTAATCTGGAAGTAATCTGTGTGTCGGTCAAGTATGAAGCCACCTCCTGCGGAGCCTGCTCCTCAGGCTTGGGGGACTGAGTACTTCAGTCAGCTGGGGGTGGTGGTGGTTGTGGCAAGGATAGATAGCTAATGTGACCCTTACAAAGCTCTAATTTGGTCACTTCAAATAGAGCAGATACAGTAATTTGCCATTCATAACTCCTGGATGAAAATGGTTTACGGGAGGACATACCATGGGTAGACACAGGATTTTAGTAATACTCAAATGATTTCAAGTAGTGTCAGCTTAAAGTATTATATTTTTTTCATTAACCTCAATTTAGTAGACATTTAGATTTCAGATGTAATGTGCTTAGTTCTTGAAACCAGTAACTGCTAGTCTTTAAACAAATGTGCTGTATTTTGTACTTTTCACTAATTTGGGAAGGATTTCTTATTACTGATTAATGAGGTTTTACTAAGAATAGGTTCACAGCATTATGCTACCAAGAGCTGGGCTGTTCCTTAGAGAGTACCTCATATTCTTCATTTTAGAGATTAAAAATCATGAGTATTGCACTTTTAGGTGATTGGTGATTTACATGAACAGCTCTACTTCCTTCTGTGAAAGGGCTATAACAATATCATTCTAACCTTCTGTTGACCTCTTATATATAGATAAAAAATGTAGCAGTGAATTTTTATAAAATGAACACATTCATGGGGCCAAAGTATGAAACAGTATTACCTAGCACCCTTGAAGTTATCAACACATCCCTTTCCAGCTAGCCAAGGTTAAGGGTATCTTCCAGCCTGACATGGACTAGCATAGGTAAGTTTCTGAACCTCACATAAGTGATGTCATATAGTATGTTCCTTTTCTCATCTGTCTTCAAAAATAACTTTTTTTAAAAAATGAGACTCATTCATGCTGCAGGTGTCTGTGGTTTATTCATTTTTATGATTGCATAGTATTCCCCTGTCTTACTATACCACAATTGATTTGGTCTTTGACTTGTTGAAGTGCATTCTAGTAGTTTCTAGGTTTCAGGTATTTTTAAGAAATGTTTTGTGAACATTTTGATATAGCCCCTTAAAAAAACTGGAACCTATTTCTATTTTTTTACAGCAAAGAATAGAATTACTGAAAAAGAGATTATGGGTATATAGTATTCTACTTGTGTAAGTATCACCCATTTTCCAGAGTGGCTGTGCCAGTTTTTACTCCCAACAGCAGTATGTGAAAGTCCTGATGGCCATTTTGTGTTTCTTTCTTTTTTTTTTTTTCTTTAAGACATTCTGGTGAGTGTGCTGTGATTATCATGATTTTTGATTAATTTCACTGATGACTAGTGGAGCTGAGCACAGGAATGAGAATTTTAGTCTAGGCTGGGTTTTTTAGCTCTTCCATCAAGGAAGCTAGTCTGTGCACCCAACCAGGATACAGAGATAATAAAGCATACATTAAGGGTAATAAAATACAGTGTAACTTTGGGGTAGCACTGATCAACTTAGAAAAGTCTACAAGCTTCAAGCCTAGATTGGAGTCATGTTATTATGTAGTTTGTACCCCTTTTCATCTAAATGGTCAAGTATTTTAGTGTCTTTAGTGTTAGGCACATAAGTGCTTAGTAAAGGCTAGTGGTGAGATCTACCCAAGGCTCAGCTGGGGAGCAGTGATGGAGATGGGCTGGATGGATGTGGAGGCTTGGAATCCAGAGTAGGCTGAACCTGGGACATGCACAGCCGTATCAATGTGGCTCCAAGTCCAGGTGTCCATTGCTTGAGTGCTGTGAGCATGGCTTCCTCTGGTTGCCTCTGAAAGCTTGGGATGGTCAGGACTAGAAGCTGCTGGAGCAGAGATGCGACTGTCCATCTGGAAGGCACTCACCAGGGATGACTAATTTTCCTGGAGGGCCCTTGGCTGATATCAGCCCGGGGGAGTACATTACACTGGTCTTGTAGAGTTCCTGTTTGGGGCAGTGTGATCACTTGTACTGACCATGGTCTTAGGCTCATGCCTCTGCTGTCTTTGAGAATCTTGGACCTGATTCTACAGGATCAGACTATGAACAGCTCTCCAGAAGGGAAGTGAAATCTGTAAGCTTGAGGCCTCTGTAGAAGAAAACATAGCCTGGGGCCCAGTGGCAGAGCAGCAGCAGGAAGCAGCCTTCATGCACATAGTCTGTACCAAAAAGTGCTTCAACTTCAGGCCTGAAAGACTGCACAACAGCAATGGCTCTGCTTGCTTTGAGGCATTGACAGCATGAGATATCCATGTCAAAGAACCATTTCCTTATTTGTTGTAGAAAAGCCCCGTGACTCACTAACGTGATTCCATATGCTTCCAATCTATTGAGTTTATTAGAGTGTCATAAAAATCATATTGATCATATCATAATCATATTAATCATATCCTAGTTCTATTGATTCTAACTCTTTGAATTCAAGATCAGAAGGAAAGCCAGCTTGAGAGAGTTCCTAGTGTGTCTAATGTTTCAGGGCCACTGCGTGAACAGGACATGGAACAGAACACATGAATTTTGGTAACACATTCAGGACCCAGTCTCCTAAGACAGTGTGAGGACTGGGAAGGCAATGTCACATACTTGGAGCAGCCAGAGCTGGGGAAACACATACTTATTTTCTCTTTTCTTTACAGCTTTTCCATGACCCTGCTCCTGTCCTCTAATCAGTAATACTTGTCTATGAGGTGCTGTGTCCATCTCTTTATTGATGGTTATCTCAGCAGTGATTACAGAAACTTGGGAAGAACTGGGTTCGGGGGGAGGGGGGAAGACTTGGTAAGCCTCCATTTTCTTCCTGTGTCTGGCCCCATCTCTCTGGGAAGATGTCTACCCCCTCCCTCCCCTGTGTGTCTCAGTAAAGGACTGATTGGGAAAATGAATAAGATGTGGTACGCTGACAGTCCCACCTCCTCTCCTGGCCAGCGTTGGTGTGCAGATGGATGAGCTCAGGTTTGGACATGACTCAGGAGGAAGGTAGTGGGAACTGGAAGGTGGTGATCTCATGTGGCATTCAACAGAGCCGGAACATGAAGCGTATGTATACTTATCTTGTCATTTCTTTGCTCAGTCCAGACCCTCTGGCAATAGACTTCTTGGACTCTTCATGAAGTGTAGTCAGAGAACAGAAAGTTGGCTGTGTTTCTACCTCTTAGACATTTTCACTGACTGTTGTAGCTTCTCCATGGGGAGTGGTGAAGTGGGGAAGAGATCCTGTCCACACAAGTTGCCTCCTCTCTGCTCAGGGCTGTTGTTTTTCTGGGGCCAGGTTGGCCTTGAAGCTGGGTGGGTGGGTGGGAGGGGGTCTGGGAGCCTTTGGCACCACTAGGAGGAGCATGAAAAGATATTCTTGCTCTGGGAAGTTGGGGCAGAGGGAGGGTTTCTTCTGGTCTGGTAAAGAAAGGCGTGGCCGAGTGAGTGAGACGACCAGGGGCCTGGCGGGATCCTGAACAGACGCAGAGCGCGGGCCGGCGACTGAGTGAGACGACCAGGGGCCTGGCGGGATCCTGAACAGACGCAGAGCGCGGGCCCGGTGAGTGAGTGAGACGACCAGGGGCCTGGCGGGATCCTGAACAGACCCAGAGCGCGGGCCCGGCG
>NDGN011377622.1:0-25353 GCA_002564285.1 Tympanoctomys barrerae
TAGCCAGCTGTGCCTGGCTTGGGTCTTGCTGCTGTGCTCAGCTCCTTCCTGCTGCTGCCCTTGGGAGCGAACCTGTTGTGCCCCTGTGGCAAGATTTTCTGCTCCTTGACTAGCTGGGTGGTTCTATCCTCTACACTCTCTGCAGGGATTGCAGCTGCAGGGTTACACCCCAGGCCTGTACGCCAGGCCTGAGCTGAGTCTGGAGGGGACAAGGTGTAGTAAGGGGGAGAGGCAGCTCTCCCACACACTCACTGTGTCTGGGCTAGGACTGGGTCTGGGGGTTCCCGGAACGCAGCAGAAACTCCTCCTCAGCAGGTGAGGTGGGGGAGGTGCTGCGAGTGGTGGGGGGCATCCCAAGGGGGTGGAAGAGGGTCTCAACCACTCTGCGCCTGGGCTGGGACCAGTAGTAGGTCCCGCTGGCGCAGGGTAGCTGGAAGCTCTCCCACACGCTTACCAGACCTGGGCTAGGACTGGGTCTGGGGCATGGCTGAGCTTTTAAGAGATGGGAATGACACTTCTATAATCTCATGTAGATGACCCACTAACATCTCTCAGCAAAGACTATCCTTTACCCAAATGAAATGCTGAAAGGCTTTCTAACGTGTGGGAAAGACAGCGCCTGCACAGCTATCTTAATGTGCCACCGCCCAGGACCTCAGATTGTTGAATAAAAACTAACAAGGATTAGAAAGAAAGCAAACAACTATTCTCAGCATGGACAACAAATTGTCTACCCAGAAAATCCCAGAGAACTGACCAGCAAGCACCGTAACTAACGCAGCACTTCCTCACAGACCGGAGAAACAATGGCAAAACACAGAGCCAAAGCGCAGAAGGACGCGGCCCGGAGGTCAGCCCCAAGCAGCGCGAAGTTCCAAGGGCTAGAGACTCCCGGTGGAGGCCGGCCGTGGCGCGGGCTTCTGGGCAGCTTCCCGGGCAGGGTGCGCGGCGGGCTGGAGAGAGAACCGGGTGTGGCTGTGTGCGGCGACCACAGGCCCCCACGGGCACCGTGCGCCTCCGCAGCGAGAGGACTGGGCGTGTTTTCACCATAAAGAATTGTGAGCGAGGCCATAGATACGCCTAATCGTATGTAAACAGGGCACAATTTATTCCTGTCCTAAAATCTCCCGCCGTACATCATAATTATGCATAATTTTTGTTTTTATGCTACCAAGTAAAATAAATGTAGTAAAATAACCTAAAAATTAATTTAGAAATATCCTAATCATGATAAGCTTTTAAAAACCCACATTTAAAATAACTTTATGGTAAAAATTATAATACAACTGCACAGAATGAGAAGGGCCTCTTACTCAGGGAGGGTCCCGACCTCCGCCGGACGCTCCCACCAGAGTCTGTGTGACCCTGACAAGCTCGCCTGGAAAGGGCTCTGGAGTGAGGCCTGGAGCCAGCGCAGGCGCGGGCCTGGGCTGGCGGGGCTCCTTGCGCAGCAGCGGGCGCAGGTCAGCTGCTCTGCGCAGGCGTCCGCCAAGTCCCAGCAGGAACAGAAAGGGGTCACGTGGCCTCTGTCCGCCACGCGCCGCCTGCGCTCACAGAAAGCGGGGGGCAAATATTTCCGAGACGGTGCCGCAGAGACAGATGCCGGCCGGGCACCCACATGGCTCTGCGTGAAGATGCCGAGGCCGGGGCGAGAGAGCGGTTCTGTGATTCTGCGCACCCAAGGGTGCCGGTGCAAGAGACAGAAGGCAAGCCAGGTTTTATGGTATCACGTGCTGACAAAGGAACAGTATTGTAATCTAAATATTCTATTCTATATAATAAAATTGCATTGTTTTGTATATTTACACATAAATATATAAAAGCAAAGTTTTTCTTCATTTATGTATTTGGTACAGGGTCTCACTATGAAGCTCAGACTCGAAGTGACCCTCCTGTTTAAAGCCTCTCCAGCACTGGGATTGCAGGCGTGCCCCACCGCGGCCGGACTTCCTCACCAGCTCCGTGCGCCCTGGGCCAGGGCCAGCGCCGCATGCGGGACAGGGGCTCGAATCCTGGTCCCTACACTTGCCAAAGCAGGCGCTTAGTCTGCTGAGCTATCTCGCCGGCCCATACATACAAATATATATGAGACATTTATACATATCTAAATGTTTTACATCTAAACTTATATAAAATCTATGGTATTTATGTTACAGCTAATGTACTTAAGCAAATGTGAACATTGTATCATATAGAATATATATAATATGTAAGTATCCATAAAATAATAAAATGACCAGAAAGCCCTACAGTGAAAACAAAAATGTGCACACCGCCAGCGAGCTCACAGGGACTCTGAGTGGCTAATGTGCATGACACTGCTCAGCTTCTGTGGTACCAGATATGGACAGAGGAGAGCTGTAGGAAACCCTTGTAACTTGCCAGATCAGAACAGGTGATAAGGCCTTAGACTATATTGTAAAGAACTGGAAACATAAAATCGGCCTCCATAGCTCTCAAAAGAAAGATGTTTTACAAAATAATCCACACCACCATTAAAATGAGCAGACAAGACCTAACGGAATCCAAAAGGGGCGGTCCTCAGAGTGTCCCCTGAGCTGAAGCACCCTCCCAGGACAGGGACCCCAGGTTCCCCCAGGACAGGGCCCCCATGAACCAGGGGTGAGCTCTGCAGGTGCCCAGCTTTCCCCAGGGCCTGCCCTCAGAGATCCTCTGAACCCAGATGGCCTGAGAAGGGAAGTGCCTACTCCAGCCCACCAATCTTCCCACCCATCTATGCAGGGAGGAACAGCTCAGAGGGCTGAGTGCCACCTGGTGCGGGACACAGAGATATGGCCGTGAAGGCTCAGAACGCCACCCTGCCTCAGTGCCTTCCACCCCCTCATAGGCCCCTGTGGGCACCGGGAGTCCCTAAGAGAGCAGCGGGGACAGGATGGGGCTGGGAGAAGCTCTCCACAGTGGCACCCAGCCCTGCCTCAGCGTCAGTTCCTCTGGGCTTCTCAGGCTTCCAGCGGTTCGTGGCTTGCTGAACACGGCCAGGAAGGCCAAACCAGGGGCTGAGAGCGATGCTGGTGTGTGAGCGGGCATCTGGAGCAACTGTGATTACTACGCGATTGCTCTCACTGAGAAAGGGGACCCAGACAAAACCAGATGCATGATTTAAGCAGGGAGATGGAAACTAAGAAAAAATCAAAAGGCAACCTTAGAATTCAAAGAGGGGAGGGAAATGAGGCCTGCCTCTGACGGCTCGTCAGCAGACTACCCAGGCTGGGGGAGAATCCACCAGGACGCAGATGGTAGTAGAGACTGTGAACTGAAGAGCGGAGAAAAGGAAAGGAAAAGATGGAAGAGAATACTCAAGAATTCGGTGTCACCAAGGTGCAGCACACACCTAATGAGAGTCCCAGAAGGAGAAGGAAGGTGGGAAAGAACAAAAGAAATATGTGAAACAGTAACGGCTGAGCATTTTCAAAATTAATACCAGACACCAAGCCACAATGCAGGAAGCTCATAATAGCAAGATAAGTACAAAAAGAAAAGGTTCACCTATGCATATTGCAACATTGCATTCCAAATCAAAGACATTCTTTAAAAAATATATTATCCCTATAATAATGGCTTATTGTTTTCTTCTAGCTTGTTCTTAACAACATTATAATAAAAGACAAAGCTATAAATTATAAATATTGTCTCTTGAAGGAGTATTCGTGCACTTGGGTTCCAAAGAGAGGAACTAATTTTGGTTGCATCAAGGGCAGCCCAGCGCCCTTGCCAACTATCGTCCATCACGTGACTTTGCTAACTATTGTCCATCATGTGGCCTTGCCAACTACTGTCCATCATGTGGCCTTGCCAACTATCGTCCATCACGTGATCTTGCCAATTATTGGCCGTCATGTGACCTTGCCAACTATCATCTGTTACGTGACCTTGCCAACTATCGTCTGTTACGTGACCTTGCCAACTATCGTCCATCACATGGCCTTGCCAACTGTACTTCTTTCCTGCCAGGACTCAGTATGAGCTGGAAGGATGGACTTCTCTGGGCCATGTCTTGCTCCTTCATCCATTCTTGTGTCTTCTGAGCTCTTATTCATTACATGTCCTTAAATTTTCCTGTAGATGTCACCTATGCAAAGAAGAGTGCCAAGACAAATACTTCTTAGGCTTTAGCGATATAGTTAAAGACACCGAGTTTCTGGGCTAGACACGCAATGTCATGCAAGGCACCTGTCCGGGACTGAGATGCCACCGAGAAGCCACACGCACCAAAACACCCGCTGTGTGTGTAGACTGCAGGAGCAGGGAACAGGAAGTCCAGGAGCTGAGCATACAACATGCCTGAGGTCAGGGCCACCCAGCTGACGACAGGTAGTTCTGGCCAAGCTTCCCAGTCAGGCCAGGCCAAACAGCCTGGACAGGACACACATCATGTGCAGCAAGCTGGGGCACAGGAGCAGCTCCCTACCGCTCACTGAGGCTGTGGTGTAGGAAGTAAAGGGTAAGTGCAGCCGGAAGCTGATGCCAAATGCAACTTTCTGTTCATTCGCTTCACCTTTGCACCCTTGTCAGGTCACTCTAAAGTGACCTAAAGTGGTGCAGCTCCACCTTTGGGATGTGCTGCTCTTGTCTCCTCTGAAAATGCATGCAGGACAGGGACATCCCAGGCTCATGGTTTCTGCAGACCTGTATGGGCCAGCACACAGTAGGTTCTCAGAAAATGCTTACCATTCCCACTGGTCTTAGGTGCAGTGCCCTGGGGTTGGAGTGGTGAGCAGCTCCTGGCTACCAAATGGAGAGATTGCAGCTGGCATTTTTTACAGGAAGCAGGTTTTATGAGTTATCTGTGAATTAAGGCACAAACAGCAGGACTTCTGGAACTGCTGCTTCCTGGAAGAGCCAGGATCAGTGCAAAGATGACCCTTCCTGGGACATGGGGGAGAACAGGCGCAGACACCGCGTGTTGGCTTGGCACTTCCTACTCACACAGTGGTGGGAAACAGACTCTGTCACTTACTCCAGGAAACTCATGGCCCCAGTATGCACAGCCCATCTGCCAGTTCAACACAGGGCATGAAGTGTGGAAGGGGCCACGAGGCCCCCCCAGTGCCAGAGCGTAAGGCGTGAGGTCTCCGCTCCCACGGCCCATCACAGCAAGCACATTTTCAAACAATAGCCCTCAAAGCAACCCTGTGGGGCAATTAAGACAGGGAAATTTAAAGTAACTTTATCTGAGCTATATGATTTCATACAGCAACAACAGACAAAACATCCAAAGCCAGCCTTTAGTTATATAAAAAATGATTTAGTGGCACAGGAGAAGTTACGGAGCTGGCACGCCCAGGGAATCCCTTCCTGAGGAGGTGAAGTGGGCAATCAGATGGGGGCTGAGAGTGGGAGGTGGCATTCCTTCCCCTCGGCCACGTGGCCACTGTGTGATCCTCGGCCCCTCCGGCCACAGAAGTTGCTGCTCTGCAGACACACAATGCCCCACTGTGTGCCTTGCTCGTCCCACTGGACGTGTATCTCCAGAGAGTGAGCAGCCTTTTGCACTGGGGGAAGAGCTGACCAAGAGGTCCAGGAGGCGGTGGGCGGGGCCCACCAGGGGCGTGGTCTGGGAGCAGTCACGGAGACTCCCTACACCACGTGCAGCAGTGCAGAAATATGCCAGGTGCCGGCGCTGGGGAGCCCGTGTCAGCTCCCGAGGCTGCAGCCTTCCTGCCGCACAGGAGAGGCGGTCCTGACGAGACAGCCCCAAGAGGACCAGGAGGAAACCACCCTCGCAATGGCATCCGGGGAGCTGCAGACCTGGGACACCCTTCCCCAAACCACCCGCTGACAGATATTAGCCTGAGCCTTACGCGCTTGGCAGGAGGGAGTGACGTCTCTTTCCCATGGCAGCTCCTGGAGGTTGCCATGAGCACCTCACAGACCAGAGAAATCCGGAACACAGAGGGTAGTGGAGGCGATGGCGTGGAAGTGACTTCCTCAGCGTGGGTTCGAGATTTACCTCAGTATTCATTGGTCATGCTTATAAAGCAAACCTTTAGAGACGAAAACAACAACAACAACAAAAGTGCTTAACTCTCCTGGGCAGAAGCCTTGCCAGCGACGAGAGACTGGGGGGGACCTGGCACAGCCAGAAGGCCTCGCGCAGCAAGATGGGGACCAGCCAGTGAGGTAGGAAGGGCACACAAAGGCAGGTCACTGGGGACTTCAAGAGTTAATGGGCAGCACAGCCAGCAAGTGGGAGACCAAGGAGCAGACCCCTGACCCTAGCACCTCTTTCCAATGTTAATTTTTATTCACTTTTCACGGTAGAGGGAACTGGCCGCAGGGCACTGAGCCATAACTCCAGCTCTTCCTTTGAGATGAGGCCTGCAAACTGCATTTACAGGCAGGCTCAGCATATGGCCACAACGAGAGCACCCGCTGCCCCGTCATAAAGACAACTCTCCACGCTGTCACCACCCTTACCATGATCCCCGCCGTCACCCAGTGTTGTCATACCACTATGGTCATTAACGTCGTTGTCATGGCCACCAGTCCTGCTGGCCTCACCCCATCACCGTCGCCTGCTGGATTACTACCATGCACCGCCGTCTGTACGCCATCGCCCATCCCCGCCCAGCCAGCACACCCTCATCAGCACAGCCTCACACCGCCTTCACCAGCACGTCTCTACCACCGTCCTGTGACCTCACCAGGCCCATCCCCAGAGTTCCTGAGTGGAAACCTGTGACTCGGAGGAGGTAACTGTGTTCCCCATAGTGCCTGTGATGAGACGAGCTCCTGTGGCTTGGTGGCCGCTTGCAAGTTTCAGGGACTAGAGCGTAACGTAGGAATTCACCTGCTCCTAGTATGAGCATCGGCCGCCCACGTGTGTCACGCAGCCACTGTCGGCCAGGCACTATGCGAAGTGCACCCAGTGCTCCAGACAGCAATCTGGGGAGGGCGTGATCACCGTGGTGTTCCCCAGGGGAAGCGGGCACTGCAGCTGCCAGTCCTGTACCATGTCCACACTGCGTCTGCCATGTCTTCCCCCACTGCCTCTCCTGTGAGCCTGCACACCTTCTGCAGCACTGCCCCAGACCCCTGCCCTTGGCCAGGCATCTGACGTCATGCCCTGGCTGCACGCCCAGCTCCCGGCCCGTCTCCTCGCCCGCAGCTCAGCCTCGCTCCCTGAGTCTCCCTGGACGTGGGCGTCTGTCCTTGGGCTGGGGCATCCACCACAAGCATTTGCAGCCCGAGCTGGGCTTACTCCCCCAGGCTCTCTGCTGACCCGAGCAGCGCAGCTCCGGCTTCAGCTTCCCAGTGCAGGGCCGGCGGTGCGCAGAGGAGGCCGCCGATGGTGTTGGGTGCTCAGTGATTGTCCAAAGCGACGTGGCTGCTGCTTTCAGCACCCAGAGGAGGTGGAAGAAGAGAAGCGGGCTGGGAACACACCGACTCACTGCTGAGGACCTCCAGGTATTAAGCAGAAGCAAAGCAATGCAGGACAGGGGCACGCCTTGGCGTGGAGTGCACTGTTTCTGCAAACATGTCCAAGCCAGAATATTTTCTGTACTGGGGACTGAACCAACGCCCTTCACACTGAGCTGTATCTCCAGCTTGATTTTAGATTTATGTGGGTGCAGCGTGTCACATAACTGCCCAGGCTGGGCTCCAACTTTCAAGCCTCCTGCCTTAGCCTCCTAGTGCTGGGATTATGAAGTCCCACCATGCCTGGCTAGAACACTTACATGGCCTACAGACACTGCGGATTGAGTTCCTCTGAAAAAAGTGGAAACTTAGGCGAATGCAGATATTTCACAGACTATTCACATTTTAAAGCAATCGCCCTTACATTTCTGTCTTGCATTAGAATCAAGGGAGAACATAGCACCTAGGATTCAATCCCTAGAAGTCACACACTGTGAGTGCCTGTGGGTCCAGTGCCCCTCGTGCTGCTTCGGCCTGGTGTCCTCTTTTCCTGATTCCTGCTACAAAGCCTCCACTGGCCCTCCAGGAATGTCTCCATCTGCCCAGGGCCTCAGGGGCACCCCCAGCCTTTCTGCCAAGGCTTCTCTGAGACCCACAGCCTCTGGCCTTGGCACCGTAGCCTGGCTCTTTGGAAGCTTCACATGTTCTGCCGGGAGCAGCAGCCCGAGCGCACTGTCTGTGCCTCAGCATCCTGCTGTACCAGCTGTGCTGGGGCTGGTTGTGCCCCGTGGTGGCTCCCTGCAGGCATTCGGTGCAGGGTTTCAGTGTCGCCCCCTCCAGGTGGACACTGAAAGCACACAGCCGGGCCTGTGAGCCGCAGAAGAGAGGCGCACCGCACCAGGAAACCCCAGGCACGCTCTGTGGGCTGCCCCAGCACCTGTACCTGCACCTCCTTCGCTATTTCTGACTATCAGGGAAAAGCCAGAGGCCTTGGCAAGCATGGCAGAGGAGCCACAGACACTGGCAATGCCACAGGGGCCCACCTGGAACAGCTCTGCCCCTGACTTGGGCAGCCTAAGAGTGCTGAAGACACCGGGCACGGGGCTGTGCTGCAACAGGGAAGGCACGCGGGGGTGCGGCGTGGCCTCCCGGTCCCAGCTCGGCTCTCACTACGATGTCATACTGGGGGCAGGAAACAGCCTGCACCAGGAATCCGAGCTCCCCGCGACCCCGGTGAGACGCAGGCCTGTCCCTACACCCAGCTGCTGACATGCACCGCAGCAGGGCCGCGGCCCGCCCGGCACAGGCCCCTGAGAAGGGTGGCAGCCGCCGCTGCAGCAGCGACAGGTGAAATCATGCCTGGTGCAGCGCCAAAGCTGGCCAAGTGCGAATTGACCCTTCAGGCCTCCCCAGCAAGTACCTGCAGCAGCGCGGCTCTCCCCGAGCGCGTGGCATGCTGGTGCTGACGACCAAATGTCCCAGCTGGTAGTAAGTTCACTTCATTTTTCTTCAAGTGCCTTCTTTATTCAGTTCACAAATGAATCCAATTAGCATATCATTGTGACTGATTAAATATGCCTCATGTAAATTTACATGTCAAAATACACACTGTACTTAAACAAGCAGGCCTGGCTGCCGGCATCTGCAAACAGCTTTGCCGGCGCGGCAAGCCCCAAACACAAAAGGTACAATTTAAATGTGTCTGACTACCTGGTGGAAAGGAAGGGAGCCCCGCTCCGCCGAAGGGACGGGGTGAATGGAGACATTTGTCTCTCTTTGTCTGGGATGAGAAGCTATTGACAGGGGAGTCCCTTCTGCACAGGAGGCTGCCACGTCCAATTAGCTCATCAGGTGATGAAAATTTGGCCTCTGTTCCGCCAGAGTCCCTCTGCACCCACGTCCAGACTGTTTCAAAGAGATTATATTATCCTCGATGGCAGGACTGAGTTCGCATGGCAAGCTCGCCTACTGGAGGACATTTCTTGTTAAACGCATGCTAATGTTTATTATGCACAGCATCGTCCATCGTAAGTGATTTTCTCTGATGATTCACTCAGTTCTTCATTTTCCAGGCCTTCGCTGTAGCAAAGAGCAAAAAAGCCACCCATGAAAACTGGATTGGGGAAGCTAAAGAAAGACAGAAAAGCTTAATTGGATTTCTGTAAAAGCGGTGGCCGTGGGCTTCACTGGGTATTTGGGAATATTGTTAAAGTGATGGAGTGCTAACAAGGGTAATCTAGGCCTGCTTCATGTGAAGCACTTGGCCTCTGGGGCCACGTGGCCCTGTGCCCTGCCACCTCCTCCACGGGACGCTCTGGGTGCGCCACCCCCCCCCGGGCCAGGCCAGGTCAGGCCAAGCCCCCTCATGGGCTTTTGCGTCCAGGGGCCTGGGCTGTGGGGAGCGTTCTGTGACTGCATGTTCTGCCCTTTGCTGCCCTTCGTGGTCTCAGGAAAGCGCTAGCCTCCCAGGGACCAATGCCAGTAAAAGTGAGCGCCATCAACTCGCCTGGGCCATGTCCAGGCGGGGGAAGCCCATGGGTGCCTGGAGGACTCCCAGCGTCGGGGCCTGGCTCCCTGACCCGGCGTCCAGGTCCAGGAGTGGTCTAAAGGACCGAAGCCGTAAGAAGAGCTTACACCTCACTGGTGCATTTGGAAAGTGCAAATGCTAGGAAGTGCCCGCCAAGGGGCGCTCTGAGGACCCCCTGGCCCTGCTGATCCTGGATGTAGTGCTGTGGTTGAGGTTCAGCCGTCCCCTCAGTGTGCGAACAGAATGCAGAAAAGAGGAAAACAGAACAGTCAAGAAAGAGAACATTTGTCCAGGACTAATGTGACCATGTCACACCAAATATGGGGAGCTCTGAAAAGGGATGAATATTTTGACAACGGGGAAAAACAGATTTCCCTGGTATATTTTATTAAACTCACTTAAAAGGATTAGGCTTGTTTAACTTGGTAAGAGAAAAGCATTTAAACATAGCAGGCATGTTCCAGAGAGCTGCATATAAATGTGCTTCTTTTCATTTAAATAATGCTTAAACCTACTGTGGAAGATTTAGTGAACCCTAGGGAGTGTGGAACCCTAGAAGGAGAAATCACTTCCAAATATATTCTTGGAGGCAATTAGCATTCGGATCTGGGGTTATGTGCAGGGGTGGGTTGTGGGGTGGGGCCTCCCTCCAGGGATCTGATCTGTGCTGGGGGCTGGGCCTGCTTCTGAGCCCAGCCCGCAGGCCCAAGGACAGGGACGGCAGTGCCCTGTTCAAGCAGTGGCAGGCTGCACCCCTTGCCTATGCAGTGTTTCCGTGACCACACGTGGTCTCACCCAGGAGCCTGGGCTGTGCTTTTTCCCCACCACCGAGCCCTCTGTCCACCCCTCACCAAACCCAGCTGACAGCTCTTTTGGATGCCTCCTGACGGCTGTACACCGAGCCGGGTGAAGCCCTGGTCCCCCATTCCTGCCCCTTGCTCTGCCTCAGGCAGCTCTTTCTGGTCAAAGGGTACTTCACATGGCCCCAGTCCAAATCCCTGGCCCTTGGATAACAGCGCCACAGGTCTTCACTTCCTCTGCCTCCTCTTGTTCCTTGCTCTTAGAGTAAGAAGTTAGCTCACTCCTTTGAAGGGGCTCCTCTCTTCTCAGCACAGGCCCTGTGCCCACCCCCGGGCTGCTGTGTCAATGCCCTCGTGTCACATGAATCTGGACCTTTGGGTTGCTTCCACCAGGGGTGGGGCCTGCCCTGGACAAGGACAGACTTCCCCCCAGACGCCCCTAGAACACAGCTGTTGCGCAGACCATGAGGCACCCACAGAACAACACCCCTCTGCACCACACCTGCCTGTTTCCTGTGGCACCCTGGCACAGGCCCAGCCAGGGCCGAGTACATCCTCAGGAAGGTGCTGGGAACCACACTTAACAGCTGCCTTTGTGGGCCGGCGAGATAGCTCAGAGGACTAAGCGCTTGCTTAGGCATGTGCAGGGGCCAGGGTTCAGTACCTGGCACCACATGCCACACTGGCCCTGCCCCTGGGCTTGCTGAGCCGATGACCCTGGGCGTGGTGGCACACACCTGTAATCCCAGCTGAAAGCAGGAGCATCACTACAAGTCCAAGCTGCATAGTAAGACTCTGCACAAAATACAAAAAATAAAACAAAACCCCTAAAAAGCCGCCTTTGTGCTCATTTTCCAACACAGCTGAGTTAATACCATGTGCCTGGGGCTGGGCCAGGGGCCAACATCCCCCAAGAGGCACCAGATCTAGGCAGGGGCACGCCACGCGCAT
The DNA here is from genome assembly GCA_002564285.1 of Tympanoctomys barrerae. Classification (NCBI taxonomy): domain Eukaryota; kingdom Metazoa; phylum Chordata; class Mammalia; order Rodentia; family Octodontidae; genus Tympanoctomys; species Tympanoctomys barrerae. The sequence continues at coordinate 11,659 of NDGN011377622.1, forward strand.
CACGCCAGAGACCGCAACTTAGATCTGCACCGCACAGCCAGCGTTCAGCTGCCGGAGCCCCGCTTGGCCAGCTTTGCTCCTGCGGTCTTTGCCTTCTGGTTTGCAGAAAGCTTTGCTTCAGATAAGTGCTGCTATTTTTAACTCAAGTGATTCTTTCGGGTGCATCATCTGCCGAGAGAACAGGGGATTTGGCTGGAGGCAGGTCTTCCCTCAGCCCTTGAGTCAGCACAGACCCTCCTCCAGCTTCCAGGCATTCATACCTGGCTGAGCGCCCATGGGGGAACAAAGCCAGCCAGTGGGGTCGCCCTGTCAGGCCCATGCCCCCCCCGGCACTCACATCCGTGCCCCACCCTGATGACACTCCTACCGTCAGACATGGCCGGAGCGGGTGAAGCTCAGCCACAGATATGAAAGTGAGTAAACAAGGCCCAGAGGAGAGCGGCTCCCGGAGCCCCTCCTTGGGGGCAGCGCCTCAGCGAGCTCCTGTCCACTGTGAGCTCCTGTCTGCGCGGCTCAGGGGCTACGAGCACAGGGCAGTCCACTTCTTTATTTGCAGTTCTAATTTATGGGAGGAGAAGGCACCCCATCGTCCTCGGTGCCTTACTCTCCTCCAAAGCCCCTCCTGCCTGCCCTGCTTCTGGTTGAAAGGGACTCTCGGGCCCTTCTGCTGGATTTGCAGGGGTGCTCTGCTCACGTTGCCTGATGCCATCGTATCAGAATCACCAAACCCTGAAAAGAGCAATTAATTCAGCCTTACATGCAGCAGGTGACAATACAGCCCTCTTTTTCGTTTTCACACTGGGAATTGAACTCAGGCCTTTGCGCTTTCCAAGCATGCGCTTATGCCATTGAGATATATCCGCAGCCCCCTGTCCCTTCTTAATGAGAGCTCTTGGATAGACACTAGGCCAAGTAAACCGCCATCACTGAAAATCTGAGGAGGCTTAAAAATACAACTGCACACTTATAAACTGAAAAGAGTTTCCTGGCTCTACAATAAATTCTAGAATTTCTCCCAGTCTGTGTCTGAAAAAAAATAAACCAGACCTCTAGTGACTCACCCCAGCCTGTGGCGGGCAGGGCAAACCCGAAGGCCGCCCACACACCTGAGGCTCCGGCGAGCACCCAGGCTTTCCCATGCCAAGGGCTGGCTTCCTCCACCCAGTGAAGACCTGCGAGTCCCCGGCCAAGGGACCACGCGTCCCCGGCCTGAGCACCCTGGCACGCCCTCAGAACTAGCTCGCGTCTCTGCCTAGGACCAAGCTGAGCCTCGCCAGGAAGCCTCCCCCGTCAGCTGCGGCACCTTGCTTGGTACCTAACGCTTCGGGGCCAGCTGCGGGTCCAGCCAATCGCCCCGCCGCTGAGCTCCAGCCAGGCACAGAGCCGGGCTCCAGCCCCCGCGCCCCGGGAGCCGCCCCCCTCAAGCCAGCCGCCCTGCCCAGCCCGGTCCCCTTCTGTCCCGCTTTTCCCTGCACTCTGCACCTGCACCTGCGAGTGGGGTATTCTGTGTTACTTCTGAGCAGATGGCTGCTTGATTGAAGCAAAAGCCAACTACGAGCTGCAAAAACAGATTTGTTTTGCCTTTCAGCAGTGCTCAAGGAGGAAGAAGTTACCAAAGGAACCATCTTGAGGTAGTAGAGACGGGCCTGCCGCAGCTAATGGATTTAAGGGTACTTCCCTGACGGCGCCGCGGTCTTGCGGGGCAAGCGGACACCTGTGCTGGGGCGTGGGCCAGCTCTGCCGCGCTGTCCACCATGGACCCTGATGGGGCTTCTGAGAGAGCACCTGGCCTCCAGAGCCCGGGGCCAGTGACGCACGCACTCACTGCTCTTGAGCAGAGACATAGGTTTTCTTGCTTAATGAACATAAAATAATTACTTAATTTCACAAAATAATTTACACTTTAAAAGATAATCAGGAAGTTTTGCATGCGTCCTATGAGGCCCAGGACAATTCCTTTTCACTTAGCTCTGCTCAGGCAAGCCAAATTGTCCCAGTTGGACAAGGGGACGTTAAATCTTTGGATCTAGGCCTAAAACAGTCCTTTTATCCCCTTGTTCCTTCTAATTTGCTTCAATCTCTGCATCAAATCTCCCATTCTTTGAAGAATGTTCTCCTTCAGCCCCATATAAGGACATACTTTGTAAGGCTGTCTCTTCATAAGTAACTCTCTAAAAATAGCTGAGCACAGTGATTTACCACAGAAGGAGCATGGCCCACCTGAGATGCTTGGGCACAGGACCCTTAATTGCAGAGGTTTAGAATATTCTGATTTTAGAATATTTACCAAGACGCTACCTGCCTAAAATCGCAGCCATGACATGTTTCTGTGTGCCAGCATCACTCTCTAAAGGCTCTGGATCGTAGTGGGGTGTCTTGGGAGTTGGGGTCCACCTGTGTCAATACATGGCCTCCTTTGCTTTGCGAAGACCTAGCTGTGGACCGCATTGCGTGCTGTTCACGGGGGACACCACGGCACACCAGCAGCGCCCCCACCGACCCGCAGGCCATCCTGGTAGAACCACAGTGGGCAAGTCCTGCCCTTTACGCAGCCTCCTCCTGACCCCGAGGCCTCAGCCCGAAGTCTCCATGTGGCTGACGCAGCCCTCTCTGCAGGCCACGGTCCATGCTTCCCCCACCTGCAAAGGCCACGCAGCAGCCCGCTAGCACTATCCAGAGAGGGGTTCCTCCCAGGCCTGGCTTTCTCCCCTGTTCAAGCCACTCTGCCACTTGCCGGCCTCTCCTGGCCCTCTGGCCTGCTCACTGCCCTCTCCTGTCCTGCACTCTCCTCCCACAGGGCAGCCCATTTGCCAGCCCCTGTTCTGTCGTGCCTGAGAACCCTCTCCCTCGTGGTAGCCAACTGTCTCTCAGTAACTTGGAGGATGTGCTTCAAAGCCTTTCTATTGCCATGCAAACCCCAAAGGGAGCCCCGCACCGGGGCCTGCAGTGCAGATGGCTTCCACCCGCTGGCCCCGCCCACTGCCACCCCTGCCCTGAATGGGACACCTCCCTGCACCAGGACCACGGGAGCAGGTGTCTCTGAACAGGATGAGGCTGAGCCCCTTTACTTCTCCCTCCAGTTTTGGCCTAGATGCTGCCTCTGCAGAGTCCTTGCCCTCCTGCCTCCCTGTCTTTGCCAATAGCTCTCTGCTTCTCCGACACATGTGTGACCCTATCGCTGGCCGAGCGTCCACTTCCTCCCTGTCCTAGGACCATCACCCCCAAGAGGGCAGGAGGAGCAGCGTGCACAGTCTGCCTTCCCCAAGGCCTGCGTTTGGCAGACGCTTGCTGATGGGCGAGTGACCTGGGGCAGGGGGGTGGTGCCATGGCCGGAGTAAGGAGGGGCAGCCAGCAGGCGGGTATTCCGAAGGGGAAAGGAGGCAGCAAGGGCAAGAGGACACAGGCATTCTTGTCATCGCCAGTACCGTGCCAGGCACCAAGGTTCTAAGCCACTATCTTCCCCTACACTGGGGCATCTGGCTCATCTTCCAGGAGGGAGACCCAGCTCAGAGACTTGAGGCCCTGCCTGAGGCCACAAAGCAGCGTAGCATACCAGGGCTGCAGGCAGCGCCCTTGCCTGTGCTTGCACCAGAGGAGACGGACAGAGCAGGACCCAGCCCTGTGTCTGCCAGAAGCTGCGGTCTGCACGTCTTCATGTGGTCCCCAGCGTGACACATCGAAACCCATGCTGTGCCACACCTGATGGCCCTGCCCCAGCAAAACCCTCTTTCCAAATGAGGTCACATCCGCAGGCACCAGGCTGTGGGGCTGGACAGGCCTCCCGAGGACGTGTCTACCCACAGAGGGGTGGCTGCAGCTACTGTGTGGGGCATGTCCCACCCCACGCCAGGCGCCATCTGTCTGCTTACGACAGATGAAGGTTGTGCAAAGAATGAGCAGTACGGAAAGAGGCCGTGTTGCCGTGTTCAGAAGAAAGGCCTGAAAAGGAGGGAAAGGAGACACCGGGGGCCTTGGGTGAGAATGAGAGCCTCCGTGTATTAAGTTACTTCACAGAGCACACTGGGATTAAGATTCAGCTCTCAGCCCAGCATTTATAAATTATGTTCCTTTCAAAATATTCTACCAATCTGATATTTCCTTAAAATAAACTGACCTTCTACCATATAGCACAAATCAGGGTGGTTTAACCATGTGACTGAGGACTGTTCCCACCTGAGACGAGGAGATGCTGGCGTCTCTGTCACTCAGCGTCACCCACTGGAGTGTGGCTGGCAGTGGGCAGAAGCCAGCCGTCATCTCCTGCACCACAGCACAGATTAGAGGCATGGAGGCAGCAAGCTCGCTGCCCGGAGGACCAGTGCCCTCCTCCCTCCACAATTACCAATGTCCTTGTGTAGCCTGTAAATACTTAGGCCCAGGCCAGGACGGGTGGACAAAGCCAAGGGCATGGATCCTGCTGCCCCTGTCCTGCACACCTGCCACGCGCCCTGCGCGCCCGCCCCAGCCGGCTGGGCTCTCTGGAGGATGAGCTGCGGCCACACCTCCTGCAGCACAGGGCCAGGCCAGGGTGGCATACGATGCCCCACACCCACCCCAGCTCAGCACCCATCCAAAAGAGAGGATGCACACCTGTGCTCGCTGGGACTACGTGTGAATGTGGATGGCGGCTCCAGAAAGAGCATGTGTGTCCAGCGTCAGTGTAAGGCCCTGAGCCTACACGAGGCCAGGCAATGAGGCTTGGAGCAGAAGCCCAAGTTGCCCCACATCCAAGAAATGAAGAGGCTGGGCCCCAAGCCCGTCCTCTGGGCTCCAGCACAACAGGCTCTGCCCTCGGTGTACTGTGAACACATGCGCAGTTTCTCAGGCACGGCCAGTGGCAGGAGGGTGGGAGGCGCACACGGCTCCCGGAGGGAACCGCAACAGTGTTAACTGTTAGCAGCACTAAGTTAGGGAAGGCCCACACTATAGCCTCGGACACCCACACTCACACATGCAGGCGCGAACGTGCTCTGACAGGTAGATGTGCACACGCACACAGCTGGGCACACACCCAGCTGGCAGAGCCTTGGGGACGGGATGGGTAGGACGAAACCCATTCCCTACCTGCTCCTGCCCCGGCACATCCCAGGGACAGGCCAAGGGGCATATGTGCGGCCTCTCAGCAGGGCTGGCTCTGGCTCACCGAGGGGCCACTGACCACTCACCTTGGTGCAGCTCCGCTTTTGTGGGCTGTGTTCCGCAGGGCCCCGGTGGCCTGTGTACCCCAGAGACAGGAGCTCAGGGAGCTGCTGCGAGGCCCGGCCGCCTGCTGAGCACAGACCACTCTGCTGCAAAGCAGGGGAGCACCAGCGAGCCCTCCGCCCCGCCCGGAAGCCAGGCCTCTGCACCAGGCCAGAGGCTGCGCCTCACCAGACTCCAGCGCTCTGGAAATCACCGAGTGCTCCCGCAGCTCTTGTGGAAGCTGAGACACAGCATCAGGAGTCGCTGGCTGAGGTCCCAGGGACCAGCAGAGCACACTTCACGGCTGGGGGGGGGTCTGACTGGGAAATGAAGCCCCAGCCAGGGTGCTGCCTGCAGGCTGGCGGGGTCCCCCAGCAAGCGCCCCAAGTAGAATCGGAGCCCCAGGACTGTGCCCTTCCAGCAAGGAGAGGAGCTGAGCCTCTTGGTGCAGTGATGCCAAGCTCGTGTCGTGCTCAACTCGGAGCAATAAGGTCGGAAATCCGCAAGGACCTTCAACAAATAATATACTCCGGATTTAATTACCGATAAAAGAAGTCTGACTTCTATTAAAAGAGGAGAACTTGCATACAAAGATGGAAATCGCCCCAGAGCATGGAATGGCACTGTTTTGAGTATTAGCACAGAATAAGAAAGCTGTGATGGCTCTTGAAAGCGCCTGTCAGAGGTGAATGAAGAGGACGCGCACAGCAGACGTCTTCTGACTAAGCCAAGAGGGGCGAGTCCTGGGCCCTGTGGCCCCTGGCACCTGGTGAATGTGGGGGTGCCAGCTGGTGGCCGCCTTGTCACCCCGGCTGAACTGAGCCAGCATGGGGCTGGGTGCGCAGGCCCACCACCAAGCCCGTGCCAGCAGCAGAAGAGGCGGACCTGGAGAAGCTGTGGGAGGCTGTTAGGGCAGCTGTCTGGAGAAGCTGTTGGAGCTGCTGGAAGCTGCTGCTTCTCCTGGGCTGTTCTGCTGGGGCCCTCTTCGTGCTGGTTTTTCTGGTGACTTGGCTGTTCTCATCATCAGAGGAGGTCAGGACCTCATTGCAACTGAGAACGGCTACAGCTAACTTTGGGGAGCGCGGTCCTCACCTTGGGCATTGCTTCCTGGCTGTGCAGCGGTGCACTCCTCAGCCTTGTGGAGAAGCCTGTCACATTGGCTTTCCTGAGGGGAGTTCGGCTTTCCTCATCGCTGAGGGGCTCCGGGCCTCACTGGTGCTCAGGGTGGCGGGGTACTTTTGAGGGGAGCTCTGGCTCCCATTTTGGGCATGTTGCTTCCTGCCTCCATGCAGAACCCTCAGCTGCTGGCACAGGCTTCCTGCTTCCTCCTCTGACCTTTGGGCCTTCCCAGCACAGATCCACAAAACAGGCTTGTCTGAGGCCTTGTCATGGGCTCTTGCCCTCCAGCTGGACTCCTGAGAGGCACTGTGATGGGCTCTAGGTCTTCAGCTAGACTCACGCGGGACATCATTGTGAGATCCAGGCCTTCAGCTGGATTCTTAGGTCTTTAGTGTGTTGGCAGATTTCCTGCACTTTCTTTGAGATGATTCTTTGGGTGACCGTTAAAAAGTAATTCTATAAATTATGTGTCCTGTATTAAATTGTTCCCCTTGCAAGACCCCGAACTAGGACGGAGGTGCTTCCAGTTCCTTCCTGGGGAATCACAGCAGCCTGTGGTTCTCAGCAAGCACAGCAGGACCCTGCCCTGCCAGGCTGGTGAGCCCACGGCTGGCATGGCCCTCGCTGCAGCCTTCTTCACACAGAGCCCACATTCTGGCTCCAGGGGGACTTCCAGCCTGGCCTTGGCCCCATGAGGTGGGGAGCGGGGCCAGCTACCTGTGCTGCTCCAGCAGCTGCCTCGCAATGCCCCCCCAGACCTGGGCCCTCAGCACACGTCAGGCGCACATCCAGGCGCCCTGAGAGTCCAGCAAAGTGGCACAGCGTGAGGGCAGCCCTTTCAGAAAGGCCCCCAAGAGGCAATCGCATCCGCCTGAGCTGCCGTTGCCGGGACCACACCCCAGGGGCCTGGTCACATGTCAGATGCCACGCAGGTGCCTGCGTCTGCCCTGTGCAGTGAGAGTACACCCCCAGGGCACGGCAGGCTCCGGTGAGCGTGCTGGCTGGTCCAGGGTGTAAGGTAGGAAACAGACAGCCGCAAAAAGCTTCAGTCATTCTGCCCCCAATCAGTAAATCCTTCAAATATTACGGTGAGTATAGGAACAGCTGTGGGGTGTGATCTTAAATCCAAGCTGGGGAGGAAACAGCCGCTCTGTCTGATCTCACTGAGCAAGTTCTCCTGCCCCAGGGGAAGGAGTCCATGGCGCTCCAGTGTAGGCCGAACAGCCGGCGGGGCTGTGTGCCTCTGGATGGCACGCAGCTTTCCAGGGAAGGCTCCTTCCGCGCTTAGGGGACCTCATGAAAGGAGAAAGGTGCTTCCCGCATCTTGCTCCCACCATCTAGTGCTTACCAGGCACCTGCACAGGCAGCTGGGGACGTGGGATGAGTGCTTTGGTTCTTCCCACCCCCACAATGGGGAGGCCTGCGAGAACACAGCCTGTCCGTCACCACGTCCCCACTTCCGTCACCAGAGGAGTCACAGGGAGGCAGGTCGATGGTGCTGGGTGACTCCTAGAGGCCACAGCTCAACCCAAACACTCAGGAGAGGCGACCTGTGTGCTCCTTTCTACATAGAACCACAAGCCAGCATCTGCACCCGCAGCAGCCTCACAAGCCAGGGTGTCGGCGGGAGGTGCGTGGCACAGGGAGCGTCTATCTGCACATTTTGTATGTGGGAGACATTGTGTGATTGCTCTTGCCAAAGACTGCGTGCTGAATTTGCTTTCTTGTGCTTTGCGGCTGTAAGACAAGGTACAAGCTGACTCCAGGTCCGAAAGAATGTGCAACACCCCTCAACCAGGCCCATCCTTCCGTGTGGCCTGCAGGTGCTGTGCTGACTGGTCCAACATGCCTCCGAGTGACCGTGAGCAGCCCAGGCTGTGCGCGCCCCAGCCGCGAGCCTCCTGTTAGTGGAGGTCTCCCTGTGCTCAGGGGCAGGAGATGCAGCAAGAAGCCCCCGTGCTGGGCGGGGCTCCCTCAGGGCTGGAGGCCGGCCCGCGCCTCCCGGCTCCCTCGACAGTGCACTGCAGCCCTCCTGGCCCCCGAGACTCCACCACCACTGCAGACACGCTCCCCCTGTGGGTCGGGCGCAGCGTCTGCGGTTCTGTGCACCCCGGACAGTGCCCAGGCACACGAAGCCAGCCCGCGGCTCAGCAAGCGATGGCCGACACTTGCTGGCTCCTTGGCATTCACCGTTGCTCTCATGTCCAATCCTCCTACTTCATTTGATCCAGAAGCTGCCGTGTGGAGTATAATTCCACATTCTGTCTGACAAGGAAGCTGAAAGGAACACCGGAGTTGTCAAAGTCGCACGACTAAAGGTAGCAGCGGGCTTTGAACTGAGGCACGGAACCCGAATCCCTCCTCTTCCACACTTGTGTGTCTCCACCTCACCGCTGTGAACTGGCAGGGAGGACAGTGGCCACGGAGCTTGGCTCCCTGGTCTCCTGATCGCCGAGGCTGGGAAGGCTCCTGGCTGCACCGTGGTGGGTGCGGTGAGTGGCATTCTCTGGGTGGTGCTCGGAGGTGGCTGTCCCTGCCGAGGAGGAAGCCTCGGATCTACAGGCCCCTCTGCCCACACAGGGATTCCACATCACTGTGAGCACAGAGCATGTTAAGGAGTCACGCCTGGGCACGAACGCAGACAGCTGGGCAGCCAAGTGCGGCCTCGGGCAGCGGGACCACGCCCACAGGCCCCCTGCAGGTGCACCGTGTGGGACGAGGGCACCAGCCGTGCTGGGCCACCCAGAGCTGGAGCTGCATTTCCCCGAGCCAGCCTCTCCCAGACCGGTCACACAGTCCAGCCGGTGGCCTGAAGACAGGCACAGGGACCACTCATGGCAACCACTCAGTCGGGCCGCAGCCCACGGGCGCCGGCCTTTGGGACTCCTGATTGTAGAGCGTGGCCACACAGGTGCCTGCCAGCCGGGCCGCGGGATGCATCCTGGATGCCACAGCCCCGACTGCCACTCCGGCCGTGTTCTGTGTGACACCAAGCTGTGGCCTAGCTGGTGCAGGGAAGTACAGCCACGGCTCCCACCTGTGCAGACTGCCCACACATACCGCGGTCCTCGCAGCGCACTTGCGCCTGCCGGCGGTGGTCAGCCACCCAGGCCAGGAGCCACCGGCTGTCCCACAAGGGCTCCCTCGGGGTCCTGAGCAGAGCAGAAGGTCAAGGCTGCAAGGCCAGCGATGCTCAAATGGCAGAGGTGGGAGAGGTGGTGATCCTGGGAGCCAGGGGGCTCCCTCTGCTGTTTGCAGGGTCTCTGAGCAGGGGCCGGGAGAGCCCCTGACTGTGGAGGCAGGCCCCTGATGAAAGAGTAGAGTCCAACTGACTGGGGAAGGAAACCGAGGGTGCCGCTGGTAGCAGGAGCTCCTTCCCAGGTGGTCTTCATGAGCACCCCTGCAGAGACCCCACGCATGCACCCTAGGTTCTCTCAAGTCCCCACATGGCAGCCGTGGCCCCCACACCCAGGCCTGGCTCTCTAGTTGCACCCTCCAAGCCCTCGCACAAGCAGACAAGGCCCCTCTGAGCTGCAGGAACTGCCCACACCTCCCTGCCCCGTGCCAGGCCAGGAGTCTGCAGCCCTGTGGCTAGGTCCCCTCTCCACCACGTCCCGGGCCTCTCACAGCCGCGTGTGGCTCCCACCATCCCCCCATGGCACTCCCGACTTTCTCCACAGCACTTGGCACCTGCTGATAGTTATGTGGAAGGGGCAAGGCCAGGCAGCCTCGTGGAGGGCCCAGGCTGGCCCTCTGCAGGGAACTAGCTCCCAGGCAGCCGCGCGCAGGCGCCGGCAGCAGACTCTGCCTCCCAGCAGCAGGTCGCACCTCCTTGCCCGCGGGAATTGCACCGCCGGGTCGTCAGCCAGCCTGGGATCCCCCCATGGCCTTGCAGAGGAGCAAGAACAGAGCTGTGTCCCTGAGGGGAGACACCTGCTGCTCCCACACAGACTCCTCGAAGAGCCTGTTTACTTCTCCCTATATGTTCAGAGTGAGGGGAGGACTCTTTCTATACTTTGCTTTTGGAATGTAAAAATCTGTCAGTTCATTGAAGACAGAAATAAACTTTGCTTCCAAGTGATACTCAGTGCTGAAGTCAGAAGTGAAGAGAGTTGTTCTTATTTCAAAGTTGTGGCTTTGAGTTCCTCTCCTGCCTCTGCTTCCACGTGGGCACCTCAGGGGCACAAGGCCCCATCTTGGAGCCTGGCTGCCCCAGTGGCTCCCTGGCAACTCTGTGGGGTCTTCCGCCTCTGTTCCCCTCGTGCTTCTCCCTCCCATTCCTCGAGGCCCCACCGGGGCCTCCTTGCACAGCACCCTCACAGGTCGCCCATCACTGGACCTGGGCCAGGGGCTCTGCAGGATCCTGCTCCTGCCTGCCCAGGGCCAAAGGGCTGGCAGGAGCTCCAAAGCCCAGCACTGAGGCTAGAGGCGGGGGCCTCGGCAGGGACACCTGGCGAAGCAGGCACAGCCTCTGCTGCGGCCTCCTTGCCTGGCTGTCCTGGCTTAGGGGTCTTGAGGACACTGCTGTTCCTGGGATCTTTTTATTTTATTTTTTATGTATTTATGACAGGGTCTATAGGGTCTCACTATGTAGATCAGACTCCTAGTGATTCTCCTATTTATAGCCTCCCAAGCACTGGGATTACAGGCACGCGCCACCACGCCCAGTCTCAATTGCTGTCTCAGCGTGCCCCAGGGGCAGGGCCAGCCTGGCATGCTGGGGATCGAACGCCAGCTGCCGCACTCTGCTAAGCAGGCGCTTTAGCCTGTTGAACTATCTGGCCGGCCCAAGTCCCTGGGATGTTGCTCGAAGTCATCCGCCCCTCTGTGACACAACTGTTCTTGGCCAGAGGCCCCTTGGGAGTGCTTCCAGGGCAGCCTCTTGTTTCCCATTCAAAAACACAGCTGCCTTGCCAGCCCCATGGCCCACCAGGTTCCCTTCTATCCATCCCTGGATGGTGACAAGAAGGTGTGGGGACGTGGCAGCTCATGGTGCCATGTGGCTCCATGAGGAAGCGGCAGGCGCAGCCACAAAAAGGACCTGAGGATTGCTGGCCATGGAAGGACAGCAGGAACTCACACCACTCATGGACCTGGGGGGCAGAAAGTGCCCCAGCCTGAATGCAGATGTAGTGTGGGCCCTGGCCCAGCCCTCCTGATTCTGGCAGCCACAGCAAAGACCGCCTGGTCCTTCGGGTACGGACACAGAACTACCACGTGCCAGGCCCCAGGTGCCTGGGTCCTGGTGAGCCTGCCCCTGCGTACTCTGTCACTTGGGCTCCTCCTGCTCTTTGGCAGATGCGGAGACCCGCCTTGGTTTTCTAGTCTGCCCGAGCTGGTGTCGCGGAGATGCCTGATCGATAGGCATTGCTCTCCGCCTCCTGGCCCCCCACAGCCCTGTCTAGGCTGGGCTCCCTGAGGGCAGGCCATGTCCTAGATCGTGCTGCTCCAGATCAGCATGGCAATCTGCCCAGGAGAGCCCCTGAGGGCAGTGTGGAGAGCTATGGCTGGGGTCAGCAGTGAAGGCCACCTGCACCTGAGTATCCTCAGGCTTTCGTTTCAGACCCGCAGGGCTGGGCATCCCTGGTGGCAGCTGCATATGGACTGAGCTCTCCAGGGGGGTGCATGGAGCTGTGGACCCCGGTGACTCAGCTGCAGCCCACCGCTCAGCCGGCATTCGAGGGACGCTCAGAGAGAGGAGGCCTCTCTTCCTGCAGACAGCACCACCCAGGAAGAGGGGGTGGGGACTTGCTCAGCTCCCTGGGCCACTCAGCTGCACAGACTGGGAGAGAGGGGGAAAGCCAGACCCGCTGTGAGCCGAGCTCCAGGCCAGGCTGCCAGGCCCCAGGGAGGCGATGTCTGCCTCCTCAAGTGGGCGCAGCAGCTCCGCCAGCCAGGTCTCAGAGGCTTCATCACCTGGAGTGGATGGGTCCCACCGAGGCCAGAGGTGGGGTCAGATGCCCGGGGACAGGCAGCTCCTGGGGTCAGACACATCAAGGACCCAGTGCCGCAGAGCCAGGAGGTAGCACTGCAGGAGACCCCGTCTCAGGACGTGGGGAAGCGAGGCAGTTCATGGAGGTAAACCACGGGGGCCAGAGAGGTCAAGTAGGGCCTCAAAGAGCAAGAGGGGGCAAGCACAGTCCCTGTCTCTAAAGACAATTGGCTGCGTCTTCTTTGAAGATAAATACAAAAATCGGCAAGAAGTATGCTGTTTAAGAATAATCACCGAAGAAACAAGAGCTAGAGGAATGTTTCTGTTCTAGCCTTGGGACTGAATAATGTAGGCCACAGGACCAAAGTCACCACCGGCCACGCCTGCGTGCCCCACGCTTGCTCCTGGGACAGGCTGAGTCTCCAGTGAAGACCCTCTCATCTTGATAACCACTCACTCCTACGTTCACATTTAAGTTTAGAAATCAGACGACATTCTTGGGAAGGAATCACCCAGGACCTGGAGGAACTTGTGGCAGCAGGCTGAACACCAGCTGCCTTGCCGTTCAGCATGAGCTTACGTGGTACTTGCTGGGGCCTGATGTGGCACCAGCTCTGTGCCTGTCATTAAACTTCCTATCATTCTGTGTAAATCTGCAGAATCAGCGCCCTTTACATCCTGTTGCCAGGGTTACCTCTCCCTTCATTAGCAGCATGTCCTGGGCGTCGTATCACCCAGCACCAAATGCCCACAGCTTCCCAGGCCACCCACGACCCCCGCATCAGGTCAGCGGAGGTCACGTCAGGCTCTGCACGCTGATGCCGCAGGCAGCAAGACCACCACGGGCTTTCCAAAGTGCACGGCTTGCAACGTTGCTGCTAAGAGCCAGTGCTATCTTTGAAACTGAGACTCCACAAGAGATTTTTTTGGATTCGAACTTCTTTCTTATCACTGTGCATGGGGCTGCCCCTGGGTGAGGTGTCACCACACTCTATAGCACCAATGTCCTTTGCAGACAGAGTGAGGCACCCACTACACTTGACATTTCTGCCACCAGTCTCCAGGAGCCCTATGCTCTCACACTTTGGTTTTGTGATCTTTTCCTTGTATAGCAGGCACTACACTCATAGCAGTATAACATTACTTGAAATATGAAAGGAGTGAGTGTTTCTCTAAATTATGCACGGACATTAGCAACCGAGCACATGCACAACAAGCGGGAAGCGTGGCTGCTTGAGCGGCTGCAGCAGTTAATATCAATGCGCTGGAGTAAGCTGAGAAATGGAGCATTCAGAGAGCTGCTGATCTGAGCCTCAACACCCGTGTGATGCGCAATTTCCCCCTTGGTACAACACATTAGTGCATGACATGAACACATTTGAAACGACCCAAACTCTAGATTTCAAACAATCAAACTCATTTTCCCTTGAAAGCAATAAAATAAATGAAAAGACATTGTCTGT
>NDGN011377628.1:0-11947 GCA_002564285.1 Tympanoctomys barrerae
AAAAAAAAAAAAAAAAGTTAATATATTTACATTGAAGATGTTAGTGAACATTAAAGTAGGTTGAAGCTCACCATTCTTATTCCCCAAAGTCATTTCCTATTTTTTTTTGTTGGTGGGGGGGGGGCTGCACTACTTTATCATGGAGAAAACAGACTCTAAGAACCAAAGGGAAAAAAATCCAATTTTAAAAATGCAGAAGGAGCCTGGCTTTCTGGGTAACTCAATCTCTCTACCACGCATATCTAACTCTCCTTTATTAGCTCCTAAGCCCTTCATATTTCTCCAATTTAAAAACACAAATACAAAAGAACATCAAGAAAACACCTCCCCACTTCCCTTATTCTCATCCGGTCCTCCTGCCTTTCTCCTCCTGTTCACAGACAAACTTACCAAAATACTTGTCTGTGACCACCACTTCATCTCCATTAAAAATTAATTATATTCAAACCTAGTTTCTGCACTTAATTCCTCCCCAAAGTATCTGAGTCAAGTCACGAGTGACCTTGTGTTTTCCAGTCTCCATCTCCTGTGATGGCCCCACAGCACTGGGTACTGCTCATCCTTCCCACGCCCCTTTCCTCGGCGGCCCTGACACATCAGCCTGGCTTTCTCCATCCCCTCCTCGCTTCGCATCTGCACGGCTCATCTGAGCACCTTTTCTGGCTTTCTTGGTCAAGGAAGATTCTGAAGTTTGTAAAGGCTCTTTCCTAGATCATCTTAAGTGCATTTTCCCTAGACGACCTCATTCTTTTACTGAAATACTCTAGAATTCTCCAGTATCACATATCAAAAGCAAGACTCATGATTTACTTCAACCCTCTGACTTTGTTCTCTTTCACTGTGTCTTCACTGTCTCTTGGAAAATACGAGTATTCACACAATTAACACAAACTTAGGCATCATTATCCATCAAACCTTCAGCTTCACTCCTCCCACTGCCAAACCATATCCATCACCAAACCCTACCCATTTTACCCATTATTTATCTCCTGGATATTTCCACTTTTCCCTATGTGCTCAACTGTAACTGTGGCCACTGGCTCTATCATCTTACCTCTCAGAGGCCTACACTGTGGAAAGAGGTAACAGACAACAGTCCTTCCATCATTCACTATGAACTTCTCTTTAATCCAACCCCACAGCATCTAAAGTATTTTAACATATAAATATGTTTATATTGTCAACTATAAACATCAAAGGTATCAAACACCTCTGATGACCAGCTATTACTCTTAGAAGGATGTTAGAAATGGAACAAATGAATAACTTTGTCCTGTGTGGTCTGGTTTCTATCTTTAGAAATTCCCAGTTCCCTCATGCCTTTTCATTCTCTTGCTTGCCTCAGCTGCACGTTCCATGATGATACAGGAAGTGTGGCCGGGCCAGCTGCTGTCTAGCCTACCTTTTGCTTCCATTGCCACCCCTATGTACTGAGAGAGATTGTCCTCCTTGGTTACCTAGCAGCCACGGCCCTCCAGGCCACTCCACCACCTCAGCTTAGCCCTGGGCTCCTCCCTTGTACCTGCCTTTTTTTTTTTTTTCTCGTATTTTAGGACAGGGTCTACAGGGTCTACAAGGTCTCACTACGTAGATCAGACTCTTAGTGATCCTCCTGTTTATAGCTTCCCAAGTGCTGGGAATACAGGCAAGTGCCACCCTGCCCAATTTCAATCGCTGTCTCAGTGCACCGCAGGGGTGGGGCCAGCCTGGGGGTGTAACTTCCAGCACTTTCATTGCCATTTGAGACACAGGTGCCAGGGGAGGACCTTCAGATGTGGCTAAGATTACAGGAGGAGGGACCCAGCCCCACTGTGAATGTTCTCAAGCTTCCTAAATTCCCAAATTCAACTTTATCATTCTTCACAGACAAAGCAGCTGTCAATCAAGAAGCTCACTTTTCCCTGTCCCCTCACTGGACAGTTATGACAGCTCTAGCTGTCCTATAGCCAGGTGCTCACCTGGAGATGAATCACAAGCCTGTAGCTGACCAATCAGCAAGTTCTAATTTAAAATAATCACCTGCCTGCAGCCTCTTTTCAAGTAGCCCTCACCTCACCCTTCCCTGGTTAGTCTGGGAAGGCTAACTTAGTGCGCTGATGTTCCTGTGGTATAGCACAGAGGTCCTGTTAAAAGCTGCTTTGGTGGCCCTATAAAGCTGCTTGTGATTTATTTCTCAGGTAATATGGGCTTGGAAGATCTTGTAAATCTACCCAAGGTTGTTGCCCTGAGTAGTGGGGACAGAGCTACCCTCTCACAAGAAACACAATGAACACTAGAAGCTGTTAGTTGTGACGAGTAGGAAGATCAACAGCAAGCCAGCACTGTGCAGTGTTAACTCTCAGCATCCACCACAAGCCAGCATGGATTGAGGTGGCAGCCAGTGTAACAGTGACCAACACTTGGGAGTGTCAACTCTTGTTGGCATCAAGCATCATCCAGTGTCACCGATGACTTCAGGGCTGGAAGCACAGTTGTCTTTGCATATTTACAATTTCCATTTGAATAAAAAAAAGTAAGAATGTCCCACTGCTTGGCAACAATAGGACATTTCCTTTCTACCCCTTTTCTAGACTCTTCTTCCCTCTCCTTGCACTCTGGTTAATTTCAGTTTCTCCCTGGTATTTATTTCAGCTTTCCTTCTGCTTAGAGATGCCTTGTCAGCATGCCTCAACTAATTCATACTCTCCAAGTTGCATTTTATAATTTCCACAGTTTCATTTGACTGTTTAATTAATTTCTGTGTCCCCACTTAGCCAGAGGGAGAAGGAATCACATCTGTCCCAACTCTCCAGCGCTGACTGTCTGTCACATTGCAGAGGCTCAGTAACTGTTGAACAAAGGAGGAGGGCATCAACCTCGTAACTCAGAACACCAAATAATGACATCAACCTGGAGTTGCTGGAGATCTCA
The DNA here is from genome assembly GCA_002564285.1 of Tympanoctomys barrerae. Classification (NCBI taxonomy): domain Eukaryota; kingdom Metazoa; phylum Chordata; class Mammalia; order Rodentia; family Octodontidae; genus Tympanoctomys; species Tympanoctomys barrerae. The sequence goes on from NDGN011377628.1 coordinate 2,911, forward strand.
TGAAAGAAATAGACATGTATAAGTTTTTACTAAAAGACATAATTCAATTGTAACTACACAAATTAAAACAGACATGAAAGTAAAATTGTTCTAATTATACGTAAGATATTTTTTATCATCTAATAAGTATCTCCTAAGGGTCAAGGGCTTATCACTAATCTTAAAAAAACCTGTAAAATAAGATATAATATAATTTAAAATTAATTAAATTTACAGAGTCTAAAATGAAAGCTTGGAAATGTTAAGGACTTATCACATGACTGGATGATTTGTAGCCTGCACTTTAAATAAAGTTTGGGAAAGTTTTCCATTGTGATTTCTTTGAATAACACACACATCTACAGTCAACTAATTTTCAACAAAAGTACCTACAATACATACTTTTTAAAAAAGGACAGTCTTTTTAATAAATGGTGCTAGGGAATTTGCATAACCATATGCATAAGAATGAAACTAGAACCTATTTTTCACTAGTTGCAAAAGTCTACTCAAAAAGAATTAAAAGATTTGGGCCATGCAGATAGCTCAACAGACTAAAGGGGGATCAGGGCTTGATCCCCCAGATCCCCCACGTTCTATGCCAGTCCCACCCTGGGGTGTGCTGAGACTGTGACTGAGACTGGGTGTGGTAGCATGCTCCTGTAATCCCAGCGCTTGGGAGGTTGAAAACAAGAGAATCACTATGAGTCTGATCTGTATAGTGTGACCCTGTAGACCCTGTACTAAATACATTAAAATAAAAAGGATTAAAAGATTAAATTAAATACCTAACTCTGAAACTATTTTAAGAAAACAGGAGCAATGCTTCAGGACATTGGAATAGACAAGGAATTTTTGACAAAGCTCCAAAAGCACAGAAAACAGAAACAAAACCAGACAAACAGAATGACATCAAAGTAAAAACCTGCTCAGCAAAGAAAGCAACTAAGAGTGAAGAGACAACCTACAGAATAGAAAAGAGTATGTATAAACTATATAGCTGCCAAGGGGCAGATATCCAGAATACTTAAGAAACCCTAATCACAAAACCACTCAATAGAAAATAATAAGAAAACTAAAGGTGGGCAATAGACCTACTAAATAGACATTTTGGAAAAGAAATTCAAATGGCTAACAGGTATATGAAAAGCTTCCTCACATCACTGATCACCATGGATAGGAAAATCAAAATTATAATATGTCACACCAGAAAGATGGCTAGCCTCAAAAAATCTAAAGAAAACAGCTTCTGTAGGTTGTACAGAGAAGGGAACATGCAGGCTTTTTATGAAATATAAAATAGCACCACCATTATGGAAAACAATAGGGAGGTGCTTCAAACACTAAACGTAGAAGTTCCACATGATCCAGAAATCCTGCTATTGGATATGTATTAAAAGGAAACGAATCAACATTTGGATCTAGTGTCCTTTCCTGTTCAGTGCAGCACTACTCCCAATTGCCAAGGAAATAACTTTAATACCCATCAACTAATGTACAGATAAAGAAAATGTGGTGATGCGAGTTAGCCACAAAAAGGAATGAAATCCTGCCAATTGTGACAGATTGGATGGAAGTAGAGATGGTCTTGTCAAGTAAAAAATCCACAAAAAAACAAGTACTACTTGGTCTCGTTTATGTGTGGGATATAAAAAAGTTAACATGAAACAAAGTTACCAGAAGCTGGGAAGATAGAAGAGGAAAGGATCAATGGATACTAAGTCATGGTTAGAAGAATTACCAGTGTACTACTACAAATGGGGATGATTATAGAAAACAATAATGTACTATAAATAGCAAAAAGTTAAAAATAAAGGAGTTTGAATATTTTTGCTGTAAAGAAAGGATAACTGTATAAGGATCTATATTTACCCTGATTTCAACTCGGTAATCAAAATAGGCACTACTAGCATTATTCACTTAGTTAATCAACACCTATTTAATGGCTACTGATTTATGTGCTACAATTTGAAATACAATAGTGAAACAAGCTACATAGTCCTTGACCTTCATTAGTTACTTTATGTCTTAATTACTTTTCTCTTGCTGTTGAGACAAAAGACCCCACAACTAAAATTAAGGATGGAAAAATTTATTTATCTCAGTTTGCAGAGCTTTCGGCTGCAAATATCTGGCTCCAAGTCAGGGTGGCTCAAGGCAGGGGACAACAGTTTATGATGGCACAAGACAGCAAAAGCAACAAGAACAAAGGGGAAGAGAGAGATCAAGGCTCTTTCCCTCCCTTACATTGTATGTAGCCCACCTGCCCCTGCTGGGTATAGCACTCACATCCACAATCCCAGACCTGCACCATGAAAATTGATTGCACAGCCCCCCCCCATGACTGCATGAGCTTTAGGGGAACTTCTAAACACAAACCATAACACATAGTGTAACTTGTAAACCCATACCAAAAAGAAGTCAATATTGAAATTTAAAAGGGAAACCTATAGACCATGGTTCTTTAAACAATTGTTTTCTAGGATTAAAGAAATCATCAAATTCTTATTTTTCATATGCTGGCTATGCTCCTCCTCATGACCTATCAATGTAAACAGAAATCACGCCTTGTTCTGAGAACTTCAAGTTGTCAAGAGAGATACTCACTCAGGACATTCCTTTGCAGAGCTTCAAAGTCAAACTTGGCACCAAGTGCTTACAATGATTTTCAGTTGCATCCTTGGCACAAGGGCACAAAATTTAGCATGTTATAGTAAGGTCAAATCAACAGCCAGAATTGATGATTTGTGATCCAACCAACTCAACATACAGCTCCTTGGGGAAAAAGTTTCTCTTGGGAAGAGATTTTGAAATGACTCTTTAATTTATTTTTCTAAAATCAAGTGATTATATGAAATAACAACATAAAAATGTACATTGCTTGCATGGCTAAAAAACTGAAATATTTGGGTTGGCAAGAGAAATTTTTAAGTAAACCAAAAGTACTATAGCTTCTGTCAACTAATAGCTAACTACTAAAGGACAGAAATTTTACAAAATTAATTATGATACCTCTATTACTTAAAACTACTATTCAATATTCAATTACAGCGCCTTTTTGGGAAATGCATTCACTAAGATAGCTTCACTTCTTTGTGGTGTAACATATATACAAATTGTCCCTTGAGTAGAAAGTCCAGACTTCTAGATGCTCTCAGAAATGACAGTGGATCTTAATGGGAAATGGAAACAATTCAGAACTGATACAACTATTCCAAAAGTTAAGGTTCTAATCTAAGAATGTCTACTCTATGTATATTGGCATGACTTTCATTTCCTTAAAAAAGTCATATTTTGACAATATTATCATGACACTTTTTTAAATTAATGTCTGGCATACATTTTATAAAACTTAGTTAAATCTACAGTGTTGATCTGACAGTGTCCACTTAGACTAGTTAGAATGTCAGCTGGTTTGAAAAAAGTTTTTTTTTATTTTTAGAGACAGAAAACAATAAATGCCAAAGAACATACTAAATAAAGATAAAATCCTGGATAACTAAAGCAAGTCAAAACATTTCCCAGACCTATTCACTTATCAAGGAGTTTTATAGAAATCAAGCAACAAACAGCTTTAGTAGTGGTAAATTAATACTGTGTGTGTGTGTGTGTGTGTGTGTGTGTGTGTGTGTGTGTGTGTGTTTTGGAACTCATGGTTATATCTTATTTAAATAGTTAATGGCTAAACTTTCTAATAATTTGTACCAAAAATGCAACTCATTGGTGATGGGAATGTATTCATGAGGCCCTAGGTTGAATCTCCAGAGCTATAAAAATACAAACAGAAAACCTCACAGATTCTGAGCCATCTCTTGGTCTTCAGACACTTCAGCTGCTCAAGACATTCCACTTAGTAATCTCTCCCATTACATGCAATGTAATGCAATGCATTAATTATTGTAACTGTCCTACTAACCCTGCTTTGAAACTGTCTCATTGCTATCTCAATAAACTTAATAAAAAAAGAAAATGTTAGTCAAAATGATCCAGTAATTTAGATCTCTGTCCATTAAAGTATGTTATCAATATACTATTGCCCTCCCAAACATGTCTATATGCTAATCCCAGAACTTGTGAATATGTGACCTCACATGGTATTTAAGAGGGATGTCACAGTTATGCCTAAAATAAAGATTTTTAGAACAGGAGAATAGATAAATTAATCAGCTGGGAGGTTAATGACAGCAGACCTTACCAAAAGGAAACAAAAAAGTCATAGTCAGAGAAGGAAGTCTGACAAGGAAGCAGAAGACACAGCTCAGGGAAGAGGCCATGACCCAGGGTGTGCAAGTCACATCCTAAGATAGAAAAGGCAGGGACATTGATCGTCTCCTACAGGCTCCCCAAGGGATGCAGCCTCAACACACCATGGTATTTGGACTTCTGACCTTCAGAAATGTAGGACAGTCAGCTGGCATTGTTTTAATCTAAATTTGTAGCAATTTGTTCAAGCAATGATGGGAAAGTAACATAATATTACTGTCAAGAATTATAGGGCCGGTGAGATAGCTCAGTAGGCTAAGTGCTTGCTTAGGTAAGCGCAGGGGCCAGAGTTCGATCCTGGGCACCCCATGCCATGCAAGCTCAGCCCCCGGGAGCGCTGAGCCGGTGATGGAGTCTGGGCATGGTGGTGTATGCTTGTAATCTCAGCACTAGAGCAGCAGAAAACAGAAGGATCATTATGAGTCTGAGCTGTGTAGTGAGACCCTGCACACACACACACATAAAAAGAATTGTAAAATCTATCAGATTGTGTCCATCTAAAAGTGTCTATTCAGAGGCCAGGGAGAAGGCTCAGTAGAATAAGCACTTCCCTGGCAAGCACAAGGGTCTGAGTTCAGTCCTCAGTTCCACCAAAAAATAAAAATAAAAATAATAATAATAAATGAAAGTGTCTATACAAAAATAATGTAAAATCATTATATAATAATTTATTAATAATCATCCTTTTTAAAGCCCTTTGTTTGAATAATGATATAGTTTACTCTAAGTATGAGGATATAACATATATAATAGCATAGCAGACTTTACCGTAAACAAATATGCAAACACATAAAGTTATAAGAGAATCACAAAGTGACTGTGAGCTAATGAGAAAAGCGCCAGTGGTAAGTGTTCTGCAGTTTCTGTATCTTACCGGATAGAAATCATCTTGAGGAATTTAATCATAAAAAATAACATATCATATATGCATATATATATATATAGGATTTCTAAATTGTATTGGTTTTTAAAGAAAATACATAAAGAATGTTCTAGGACTGGATGGGTCAAGTTTGATTTTTCACATTTTCTTTCATTGAATGATGTTTTAATGTCAAACATAGCATTAATTCAATTACCCTTTGTTTTCGACAATCTAGAGAACCTACTGTATTTCCTAATCAAAAAGTACTAAATTACCAACAGAAAGCATAAGACCCTTTGAGCCATTTTCTTTACACTGTAGTTCTGAAGGATTTATGTCCATTAAATTTTACCTCTAGATGCTACTTACCACAAGCCATGATTGTGATATCATTTGCAGCTGGAGAATCATGACTGTTCTGAGAATCAAAAGTGTTCTGGCAGTCCTATAATGACTCCCCCTAATAATAACCCCTTCCAAATCCAGCAGGCCAATCATGTCATCATACCTTTCAAGTTGTGCTCTACATTCTTTGGAATACTTATTACAGCAATTCATTCCTCATTTGTCCATTTCCTCACCTAGATGCTGAATCTCTTGGGGGCAAGATCGATTTTCTCGTTCATCTCTATACTCTCATCCCTTGAAAGTGGCCTTGGAAGTAGGTCTTCGACAACTTCTGACTAACTATATTGGGTTATTTTACTGAATTCAAGCACCTACAATATTTGAATGGCAATGGAACTCCCATCTCTGACAAAACAAAACAAAAAAGGGGATATAAATGAAGGACCATTTTGTAGTGAAAAAAGTACATATAAATCTGTATATACAAAATAGTTAGGCTAGATATACAGCTACTTTCTCTTAGTTCAATGAGAAGAAAGATTTGTACTAATAGTGTTTAGACAAGACATCATGTTTGCACCTTGTACTTGGAATAACTACTATGAAGACAACAATATGCAATATAATAATTATTGTAACTGTCCTACTAACCTGTTTTGAAACTGTCTCATTGCTCTTTCTCATTAAAATTAATTTTTAAAAAATAGGTCTTTGATAAACACCTATTCAGTGAATGCATCGACCCACCAGCATCTTTCAAGCTCACCTTACCATGCACCTGGGCGAACCCTATCCTGCTGCAAAGGACAGAAAACTGCAAGTGGACTCCAAAATTTACATGGGGTTGGCTTTAGCAATTTAGGATTGGATGTGTTAAAAATTACAACACTCAGTTTGATGACATAAGCCAATTATCTCTAACTTCATTCTTCTGAATATACCAGTTTTGTTTTATTTTCTACTTTTTAAATTTCATTTATTTTTTGTTTTATTTGTTTTCTACTTTTTTGGAATACAAATCTGGAAATATACTCTTGGGAAGCTCAGAAATTACTGAATAAAAATCAACAACTCTTCCAATTTTAGGTAATTTTAGGTTTAATTTTAATTTCCAAACAAGAGGCTATATTCATTGTATTCCCCCAAGCAAGATCCCTTTTCTAGTTTTCTTGACTATAAAATAAGGAAAAAGACTTTGGCCAATTATTTGGTTTACTAACTACAGAACAAAGTTTCTATTGAGAAAATTGGAGCACTACTAGGAAAGAAAATCAGTACCCTGTCTCTTAAAACAAAAAAAAAGTCTTAATTTACACCAATAAAATTAAGATTGAAGGCTAGAAAAAAGCCAGCAGATCATGTTATGCCCATGGAGTAACACCTAATACTGTAATACTTACCTGTGGATTACAGGGGAAAAAATGCTTCTATACACACAGGCTAGGCATTTTATTAATAGTTACAGAAAATAAAGGAGTAGAGAATTGGAGACCTAAAAAATACATGGAATATAATGTTGAGAATATAATCTGGCAACTAGGAAAAAGTTAAGCTTTACACTTGATCTTAGTCAAAGGCCAAGAAGTGATGAAAGTTAAGTTTTTAAAATAGAGGGCTAAGCCTAATGATAAAGCGAAGGGGTTCAAAAACTGTAAAAAATTAAATTCGAAAAATCCACTGAAATCTTTGTGTTAAGGAGATACAGTTGATTATTTACTGTTTAAGTTTATTTCTGTCATTACCCTGACTCTGATTCCTTTTCCAATTAAGATCTTCTGAAAGTTTTTTGAATAATCACAAACCCTCATGTTTCCAACTTCAAATATATATATATATATATATATATATATATATATATATATATATATATGTTTTAGTCTCATTCTGGCATTTCTGACCATCACTCAAATAAAAAACTAATTGTACTACCAAGGCATTCTTTCCAACCTCAGATGGTACCTTGTGCTCCACCACAGTCCATTTCTTCTCTGCTGACTTACTTTCACTGTCAGGTTAAGAGAGCAGTGAAATTTTCCCATTTTAATATTTTAATGTAGCCCAGACTACTCCACAAGATGACCAGTTAACATATGCTTCTTCTAAGTTCTTTCTAAAATATTTGTGAATCTTACCGTAAGCTCCTTTTATGGAAGGTCTACTATGCTCCAGAGACTGTAACAAACATAAAAAAAAACTGTCTATCTCTGAATGTACTAACAGAGAGATAGATGCATGAAAACAGGCTGCACCTTCAATGAGATAAAAACTATGCAGTTGGTAAGGGAGCTCACAGGAGTCAAAAAATTTAGGTCGAAGCTGAGTTCAAAACATAAGTATGAACTTGTCAAATCTGACAGTAACATATCAATAAAGATAGCAAGCTCTAGAAGTGAAGGGTACTGGAGAGTCTAAGTCTGGAGACATAGAAATAGAATAATATGGGAGACACAAATTTCTGACAGGGTGATAGAAATAAATTTTGTTAGCCCTGATACATCCATCACATTAGTCTGTCAAAAATGTTCCTTAACAAATGAGTTAACAGAGAGGAGAGACTTATATGTAATAATAAGGACTCTAAGTGGAAAAAGGCAATCGCAATCTGCAATTACTCCTCAATCCAGGGAAGTACCAGCTCTGCAGAAAACATCTGGGAATGCACAGGGTATTTTGTGCTTGGCGTAATGGGGGATGCAACCAGCAAAGAGAGCCTGCAGGCCAAGAAGGTCCAGTATCCCCATTGGGAGTGCTCCATCAGCAGGCATTGTCCCACCCAAAATGCTTGTGGGGACACTTGCAAACCACTGCTCTGGCCATCCACTGTCAAGGTCTTTCCCTTCTTCAGGGCCTGCAGGGAAGGAGGCTTAGTGCTTAAGTAAGGCCCCATCTGCAGACACACATGGTCACGGCCGAGATTCACACCAAGTCTGATGCAAAGCCCTGTTCCTGTCATCAGTCAGGAAAAAGCAGGGATACAAAAACTAAACATAAAAGACAGTACTTTTGCAAGAGCACTTACTATCAGCACAGACTACAGACAAGGGAAGAACATGAGACAGACCAAATCACTGTTTGCTTTGGCAACAAGCACATTGTTAGGGACTAATGGAAAATAGTAGCTTTATTACAAGAAACACAGGAAAGGCGGGCTAGGAAGTGAATATTTCAAATAAGTTTACCACGTACTTTAAATAAATTGGACAAGGCAGGAACCATACTATTAGAGGGCTGGTTGGATTATAGCTGCAAGTTTTTGTTCTTATTATTTATGTTTTACTAATTACCGTGTGTGTGTGTGTGTGTGTGTGTCACAAATAATAGGACATGTTGTTTGCAAATGCCAGTGAACAATGACTACCTGAGAAGGTCCCAGAGGAATGGCTTCAGAACACATGCTTTCTAGGAAGAAGGGATCTAACAAAGACTCAAATACTGAAGATCTTTCAAACAGCAAGACTCAGACAACTTCTCTAATTTAGTAGTTTGAGATCAGAGATGACCAAAAATTAAAAGGAATACATACAATGAATGAACCCAAAAGAAAGAAAGAAAGAAAGAAAGAAAGAAAGAAAGAAAGAAAGA
>NDGN011377654.1:0-13430 GCA_002564285.1 Tympanoctomys barrerae
TTGCTATTTGTTTCTCAATAAAATTATTTTTTAGAAAAAAAAAAAAGATACGCAATGCAGGGCCTCAGCACAAAGCTAACTCTTTCTGATAATCACCACAGTAAAATTTCTAATATAAATAAAGATTGCCAGCCTGCTGATTATATGTATTTAAACCTCAGAGGAAACAAAGGATTGTACCATTCATCAATACCTATTGCAATAGTTCATCTACTGGTTAGTTCCACCTGAAATCTGTTAGTTTATTATGCCAAGTTTTAAGAACTAACTCCAGCTCTTCACTTACAGCCTATTCCCTTGAACAGATAAAATTATAGAGTAAAATGCATAATAATGTCAACATGTAGATAAATGCAAGCCCAAAATCTGGAGGAAAATTGGGTCAGAAAAGAAAGAAATTATGTTCTAGGGAAACATACATTTCTTACACTAATTTTGGATTTAATCAGTCTTGCTGACAGCCATGTTATTTCTGGATAAGGCACCAGGATTTGTGGGAAAAGCTGCTAAACATTTTACAGAGTAATAAAAATGCTGAGAGGCCAAAGGACTCTTTAACCTACCTGAGAGGCCGAAGAATCAGCTCAAGGTTTTTATTTCCTAGAGATTTGGCTAAGTCAGTTGTACTATTGAATTTAATGTAAATAGAAATATTAATCACAATAGATGCAGAATCTTAAAAAGATGATGTAGGAATCATCCTTCCACTTGAAGATTCAACTCCATTTCTCCTGACTCCCAACTTTACTGCTTCTAGCAGTCAAAACTCTTCCCACACCTGCAGGCTCAAAAGTTCATTTCCTCCCACATCCCTACCTTTGAAACCCTATTTTTTTGCTTTCTTTCAAAATTCCACAGTTCTGTTAGCCCCTTCCACAGTTACCCAAAGAAAGTCACCATTTGGGGGCTGGGGAGATAGCTTAGTAGAATAAGTGCTTGCCTGGCAAGTGCAAGGGCCTGAGTTCAATTCCCAGTTCCACAAGAAAGAAAAGAAAAGAAAAGGAAGAAAGAAAGAAAAAAAGAAGGAAAGAAACTATTCAAATGGAATAGCTCATAGGTGGATGTATGAATAGCGTAAATATTTCCTATTTAAAGTATTACTGGGGGCCAGGCAGATTGATGCATGCCTGTAATCCCAGAACTCAAGGGAGTGAGCCAAGAGGATCACCACAAGTCCAAGGGCAACGTGAGCAACATAGTAAGTTCAAGCCTCATTGAGACCCTGTCTTAAAAAAAAAAAAAAAAAAGCAGTGTTACTGGGGTATGCAAGGGACAAAGCAAAACATCAACCAATGATCAGGGTGAATCGTTATCTTGAGATTATGCAGCATGGTTTATATGACAGAAGTATCAAAAAGTAGAAAGCAAGAAAATATAGTGCAATTCTACATGAATTTTATGCAATTTATACAGATGAATATATAGAGCTTTGCACAGAGAACATGCAACTATATGCCTCTATACTTGGGTTAAAAAGTTATGTGAAAAGTATGATCCCCTTATGCTAAAATGTATACTAATATATTTATTTCTAAATTTGATTGTAATAATTGTGCAATATTTTACTCAAACACACTGCATGATTTATACTCAGTAAATGAAATTTAAAAGTGTCAATAGCATTTGTCATAGGACAAATGACAGATTTTTTTTTTTCCTTCTTTTGGCTTGTCTGTATTTTGAGTTCAGTCTACAGTGCACATGTGTTTGCTCCTATAATAAGAAACTTTAAAGTTATTTTTAAATTAAAATTTGTGCACATGTGAGGAATCTTTTGGCATTTGAGGAGTATTTAAATTTAGAGGGAGTTCTTCTAGAAGTATTTTTGAAAGCCCCGACTGTGTGAGGGAAGATTTTCACACTGAGCAGAAATGATCCTCTGGTCTCTCAGATCGTTGGGCCAATTAGTGGCAGTGTCATCTCTACACACCAACCGCTGCTCCTGCACAGCGCACAGTGAGCACAGCATTCAGTGGGCAGGGCAGAGAGCAGGTCTGAACTCACAACTTTATGTGTTCTATAACTGAGAATAAAGCCTAACGCCTTCTACATGAAGACCACATTCTTTTCCTATCGTTCCGGTTTCCTACAGCTATACATCAAACCATTCCAAATTTAGTAGCCTAGGGCCGGCCAAATAGATCAGCAGATTAAAGCACCTGCAAGCAGGCACAGGGACCTGGAGTTCAATCTCAGACCCCTGGGGACTGCTGTGCCAGCCCTGCCCCCAGGGCACACTGAGCTGGCAATCAAAACTGCGCGTGGTGGCCCACACCTGTAATCCTAGCACTTGGGAGGCTGTAAACAGGCAGATCACTACTAGTCCCATTTAGTAATGAGACCCTGAACACCCTGTAGATCTTTCCCTAAAATACAATAAATAAATAAATACATACATACATACATACATACATACATACAAATTTAGTAGCTTGAAACAATCACCCTTTTGTTATTCATATGGATGCCTTGAGTCAGGAACTTGAGCAGAACTGAATAAGGAGGAACTGACTATGCTGGGCAGTGCCTAGAATCTCAGCAGTAACACCCCAAAGGCTGGAGGCAGGCCCCTGGGGAGCATCCTCCACGCCCATGCTTATTCCCTGAGCACGGATGACTGAGGCTTGAGTTCCATTAATACTGTCAACTGATACAACTACGTACTTGTGGCTTGCACTTTGCCCAGCATACTGACTGGATTCCACAAGGGAGTGTTCCAAAAATAAGTGCTCCAGAACAGCAGGCAAAAACAGCAAGGCCTTTCATGATTTGCCCATGGGATTCACAGAACCTCATTTCTGTCATAGTCTATTGATCAAAGTAAGCACAAGCCAGCTATATACTGGTATTTGCAGACAACAGAGTCTAGCTTTGCCATAAGGAAAGGTAAACTTCAGGCATTTATAGGAAAACAACTACACATGGAGACCATAATGTTAAATGAAATATATTAGACACACAAGTTTAAATATCACATGGTTTCTCTTATATGAAAAACAAAAGTATGAAGTTCAAATTAAAATAGGGAAACATGGAGATAGATCATTTGTAAACCATTTGTGAAAGGGAAGGGGACCGAGAGAAGAACAGAGGGAGGAGCAAGAAAGGAGGAACAGGATGAAGGAAAGAGTTGGGATGTGCATACACCAACTCCCCACGATGAGTGTAATGGTAAAAGTTATTAAAAACATAGTCACGAGGTTGGTCGAAATTCAAGAAGTGAGGACAGGTTCCATCTAGTGACAGGAACAAAATCAGCAAACATTTATGCACTTTTCCAAAACTACCACACACATTTGTCAAGTTTCTGGTCTGTGACAACCACCAGATCTATAGCTACAATGAAATAAAAAACAGAAAGAGCATAGAATTGGGGATCAGGAGAACTACATGGCCCTCTTTCCTCTATCTGCCTAATAACTCAGTCTCAGTTGGAAAACCCATTTCTCTCTCAGCAACATAGATATAGTAATATTAAGTTGAACCACATAAAATTGTGGTTCTATGCCATTTGTTCAATCTAATATTTGACATGTGTTTTTTAATAGAAATATAAGACAAAAGAAAGATAAAAGATAAAACGTTTTCAGAGAGTAAGAAGTTTGGTGTTCCTTTGTCTTTCATTCTTTCTTTCTTGCTCTCTTTTTTTCCTTCCTTCCTTTCTTCTAGCTTTTCCTCACAGGCTTTGTAATATTTCTAAAAAGAAATTGATATGCTTAATTGCTTTTTTATTCAAGTAACTCACTATCTAATCTACTACAAGCTATATGTCTAATAACTATGATTTTACCCAAATATTTCTATCAAATCACTTTATAGAACTTTCTTGTGTCATTTATGACATTACAACAATGCCTTTTCGTTAACCAAATCCTTTCCAATTTTATATTAGCATCAAATATTGCACAATACTAACATACAGAGTCCTCAGTATTTAAAAGCTTTTTCTACTTATTAAACCATGTCAGTAGTCACTAAACGTCATCTGTACTTGTAGTCAACTAACTTTTCTACCATTGTAGACACACAATAGTGAAATAAGATCATATACAGAAATAACACAAAATAAAGAAGGATAGGCAAGAAATTCTGGTTAAAACTGTGAGAGTAAGAAAGATGAAACAAGAGGTAGATTACTAAATGGTAAATCTGCCACGAATGTTAACTGCAAATAATGAGTATCCTGGATGGCCTGGGAAAGTCTGTCAATGCTAAGTCCAAGCTTCAGGGTTTCTAAACATGTTTGGAGCAATGAAAAAAGTATGCAAGCTCTCAAAAACAATTTTTTCAAAAAGTTCAAGCCAATATTGCTAACATTTGGTTTGTTTGTTCTCCTGTTTAGCTCTGAACCTGCCATTTAACTTCCTAAAAGATAGGGACAGTTCATCAGCCTACTTATGAGAAAACATTAGATAAGTCATTTTCCTTTATAAAATCCAATTCCCTCAAATATGAAATGATTTTTAAAAATCTAACTTATAGACTTGCTATGAAAACAATGAAATATCCCAAAATACACTCTCCATGTTTACAAGCCTGTTGTTTCCTGACTCCAGAGCACCGTGTGCAGCCTGGTGATGTTGGTCACTGCTTTATAAAACTTCCCTGAGTGCGGTAAAGCTGCTGCCTAGAGAGGCCCCAGGTCAGGGGAGCCCATGAGACCCAAATCCCAAGAAAGGTGACTTTGAGGAGCCTCATATTTTAAAAATGTTTCCAGTAAGAACCTGCTATGCACTAACCTTCCAGATGACAGTCTCATTCTTTAGAATCGCACCCACTTTCCTCCCACCCCAAACAAGAAGTAAGAAATACAAAAGCAGAAGGGAGAGAGTAAAAAAGCTGTCCTCAGCAAATTTTGAAAATAGTTTCTTTCTGAAAAGCTATCAGATGCATTTCCTCTCCCTAATATAAATGAGCAATCAAAGAAGAAAGAAAATACTTTCGAACTATTACATTAATAAAGAAGACATTAAGCTACCACAGTCGGAAGACTGGGTAGTAATAATAATGAAGTGTTCCAGCCTATTGTTTAATTAAAAGTTTCCCAAATTAGTGTATACGCCCCTCTCTGGGCTCACTAGCACCAGAGCCTCCCTCTCCTCTTGCATCCCCTGTCCCCCTCCCCCACTCTCTTCACCATGCCCTCCTTTCTTCATTCTCCCCAGACACCCCTGTTTCTCTCCCTGCACCTCTCACACCTGAAGACAATCACAATATGCAGCTCCAAATGAGCTGAGAAAATGAAAATTACCTTCCTGGAGGAAGGAAAGTGCATTTGACATCCCCTTTGTTCCAGGCCTTGGGAGACTCTGCTATAATTACCTCAGAGAGGCTGTGGGCAGATGGCAGCCTCAGCAGCCCCAGTCCACAGTCAGCAGGACTCTGCCGAGATGCTCTCCCCGACATTTTGTTCAAGATGTTTCCAGCACACAAAGCCGAGAGCTGGCAACCAGCAAGAAGAAGCCTGCAGAGTGTTTGTTAGTCTGAAATTACGGCCATCTCTCGCTTTTGCTTCATGAGTTCAAGCCACCATCCCTCTGCCCAGCCCCACAGATAGGCACCAGGGACGTGATCAAAGGGCATATATCTTAGAGAGGGGCTGAACCATGAGGACAGGTGTGCAGCAGTGGCACAGCAGGGAATTTGGTGAAGAGCATTCTGGACTGACTTTAGTCTTCCTGGCTTACCATTCTCCTCTATATTTTATCTGTAAGCATAATATAAGGAAGCCGATTCAAACAGAGTCTCTAGACAGATGTTCAGGGATTAGTACTAAAAACAATAATAGTGGAGGACTAAAGACAGAGACAGCAGAAATACGGTCCCATCAAGTGTGGAATGTCTCCCTCCTCGAATTTGCACCTTTCAGGAAAGTCTGTCAGTGTCTATAGTAGTCAGGTTAACACACTAACCACTGTAAATAACATTCCCAAGGTTGATTTCTTGCCTTATATCAGTGATGGCCAGCCTTTTAGAGACTGTTATGGTTTGTGTATAGGTGTCCCCCAAAGCCTCATGCAGTCATGGGGCAGCTTCTGGAGTTTGTGGTTGATTATTATAGGTGGGGTGCTGAACCCAACCCGGGGCAGGTAATCTGCAATACAATGTAAGGAGAGGAGAGGGGCTAGCTAGCTGCTGGGGCTGCTGCTCCTCCCCTTTGCTCTTGCTATTTTCCATAACCATGAACAGCTACTTTCTGCCATGTGACACTCTGCCTTGGAGCCAGCCAAGCATAGATTAAAACTTCCATTAACTGTAGGCTATATAAACCTGTCCTTCCTTCCTTTTGGGTGTTAGATATTTTGTCCCAGGAACAAGAGAAGAATAACTGAGACAGAGACCAAACACCCAAACTACAACCCAAAACTCCATTATTTGTCACAAAGTGCCAACACTGCAAATAAACCTGAATACTGAGGTTTTAGCTTAGGAAAAATAATTCAGAATCAAAGCAGTTGCCTATCACTCCCTTAGTGGAAGTCTGCTTGCCTCAGTGCCTCTTCTCTGTGAGGACCCAGGCTATTTCTGTCTTAAACACATGAAAGCATTTCGAAGGCCCTGTTCAAGGAGAAATAAAGAGCATAGACAGTTTCACACAAGGCCTTACAATGAGGCCTAGACACACTCTTCAGCTATAAAACTACAGTACTATGAAGTTGCTGGCTTTGATAAGAGTAAATGAGGTTAGCCACATTACAGTGTACAAAGTCTTTGTGTAAGAGTTCATTAATTTATTCTCTGCTAATAAGGAAAGCCTAATAATAAAGACAAAACTGAGCTTACATTTGTCAGCAAATTGCTATTAGATGCAAATTAGAGTATAAATCACATAGAACAAGGAGATGCTGGAACAGCTAAAAAGGTCATCAAATTTTAGCCATCTTTTAGATTTCTCAAATAGAGGTCCTCAAACCCCAAGTTCAAGTCACAATCAGTGATGTGTACATCTGGGGAGAAGCCCATGAAAGAGTATCCCTGGGATGTCCTGGAAGGGGACATGGAGTCCCTAGAGAGAGAGCACCAATACCCATGGAGGGGAGGAAGGTGACACAGATGCCCAGCCCATAGGGCTGACAACTGCGACGGTGGCACATCTTCACAGATGCGCCCGTGCTTTTGTGCAGTCCTTCTCCCCCACCAGCTGCCTCCTTAAGTCCCTGCCTAGGGAGTTGAGAGAAATAAAGGAGACACAGCCCATGGGCAGCAGATGACTAAGGCAAATGGAAATTTGGGGTTGATTACAGGTAGCTTAGAAGCTTATTTATGTATCAGAAACTAATAAATCTACTTAAAATCTCCTAGGTATCATAAATTATATATAAACTATAGATACATTGCATAAAGCAATCTCTTTTGACATCTTTAGCTAACCATGTGGCAAACTGTGTCAGGTACTATAGTAAATATTCATTTGGATTTTTCATAGAGTTTATAGAAGACTTAATTATCACAGACTGTATTGAGTTATTTCATTAATTGCAAAGGGTGGAGGTGGAAAACAGTAAAATATGTACTGCCTCTAACTGTGAAGGGAAAGTAAACCACTGCTAATCACTGGATTCAGGACACAGAGCAAATTTCTCAAGGTCACCTAGCTGGGAAATGTCAGAGGCAAAATGAAAGATAAAAATAGGAGAATTGAAATTTCTGAAATCCTTTTCATTTTAGACTTTGTACCACATCAAACATATCTTGTTGTGTTATGTGTCAAAACAATGTTTGCTTTATTGCTTTGGGGGAGAGTTTTCTGGAGTTCTATTTTATAGCTTTCTTTATCCATATTTACTCCAATTCCAAAGATTCATAATTTGAAATTTGTTCTTACCCTTGACATAATGTCATGAAATCTAACAAGACCATGTCTTTAAATTATTTGATTGTATAAAAGACAAACTCAAGCAGAAGTTCATATTGTTATAGCGATTATAATGACTATAATTAATACTAGGCAACATGATGAAAAGAAAGTGTTATATTTATAATGCTTAATTAGAGCCATTTTATCATTATTTTCTTCTTAGGCCTAATGATCATGATCATCATTATTAATAATGATCATAACTCCAAGAATATAATGACAACAATGATGACAAACGGTTCAATGCCAGTTTGGTATTGTTTAGGGAAGAATACTCCTCCAATAGTCTCTCTTAGGTCAGAGTGATTTTGCTATTGTGAGTGACAGTCTAATTAGAAATGACAACTACCACTACACAACAGAGGATAAAACAGCAGCCCAAGCCTCCAACATATCACAGAAAAGCATAAGTGATATACAAATATACACACAGCTACGACTTTTGGTGCATCTTCTAAGCAGGTACCATGGTTTATCCATTTATCACAAAAATTCTGAGTAGAAAATCCCAGGTTTGAGATCTGTGCTCATCCACTGGTCTGATTTCTGGAGCTACCATGCTACTTCACTTTTATCTAGATGTGTGGCAGGACCCAACAGCTCTCAGATGTTCAGTAGTAGTAATTTAAGTTTCAATCCACAGATGGCTAAGATGAGTTCAAAAATATGAGGGCCAGGAAAATGTTAGTTAAGACTTGTATACATTCACTGAGTCACATTGGAGACCCCACAAAGGAAATTTAAAAGTCATCCATGAGAGGGGGGATGGATGAGCTTTTTGCTGACAGATGCTACATAAGTTATCCAATCTGAACAACACAAAGGCCATGGTGTTCTAAGAGAGAAACTCCCCAGTATTCATCACCTATAGAAGGATAAACAATGGACAGCCCCAATACTCCTGCCCCATTTCACAACTGCCAATGTTGGCTGGCAGAAGCCCCTCCATCACCTTGGCTGAACCACTGGTCACCCTTTTGCCTCCTACCACTGAAACAGAAGTGCAAACATTCATTACCACCCACCACTAGCTCACCAACAACACGGCCAGTCGTGCAGTGTACTACAGACATGGACAATAACAAAAATTTGTGAAAGGGATGGAGGAGCAGAAGATCATAAGAGAAATAATGCCAACCATACACAGTGAAAAGAAGACTATTGGCACAAATGCAAACACTCCTTCTTCCTGTCCTCTAGAATATACTGAGCACAAAACAGCAACCTCACAATATCAGGGGTACACAAATATTATAGAAGTGCCATTGGAATCTACTTATTCATTCAGCAAATATATACTGACAGTATGAAGATATAGTAATAGACCAGAAAACACACAAGCCCACCTCCCAAGCAATTCACAGCCAAGAGAAGACTGACAATGTTTAAGCAAGATATAAGTCATAATAAAATCGCTCAGAGGAAAAAGGTTGAGACCCAAGCTTGGAGAAAAACAAGCAACCTGCATGTTGAAGGTTTAGCTAGTGTGGGTCAAATGTGCATCAGAGATAAATATTGAAACCTCAGTGCTAAGAGTCCTATGTGTACTACTTCCAAATAGCAAGCATCTTCGGTATCATTTCTTAAGAAAATGGCAGGTAACATTCAATGAACAAAATAAGCAACATCAGCCACAGTGAGCATGAAGCTGGACTTTGTGATGGGTTGATCAGTTCATCAATGCTCCCCAAAACTGAGACTTGGGCCCATAATGCAATATAATCATGAGATAATTCTATTAGAAGCAAGCCACGTGTACTTCCTGCTCTCAAAGGAGGTAATTATACAAGTTTCACATTAGGTGAAGCAGATCACAGCAGTCATCTTGAAATTTTGCTGTCTTAGGTTTTCCTATGTCTTCCTGAAGAGAAACTTCTACTGCCTCAAAATGAAAAAATTCAGGTGCAAATTTGGATTAAGGCTAATATAATCTTTATCTTTTTCATGGAACTCTATGTCTGAGCTAAAGTGTTGCCAATGCTGTTGATTCTATCATTCTTATATTAACTCCTCTCTGTCATAACCATCAAGGCAAAACTATGTGAGTCCTTATTTTATTTTCATTTTCTTTGAAGAAGCTTCTATTATTTTTCAGTAATGATTCAGGTCATACTCTTGAGTTTCCTTTCCTTCTCTCCTATTGTTTCTAACACAATAACAATAATGACAATGACAGTACTGGTGACAACAATGTCAGACAGTTCTGACAGAAGGGAATCATTCTTCCCCACCCCCTTGAAAGACTTTCACAATGGCACATCTGTCAAGGGCTGATGGGAAAACAAACCAAATTAAGTTTAATGTCAAGTTGTATCACCTCCTACTTGTGAACTCTATTTCTTTGTCTCAGAATCTGTTGAATGTGATGGACAGCAGCAAACTACTGATTAGCATATTTCCCATTGCCATTTCGGTAAATGAATCTTCCTTCACCAAGATTTGAGATTCCAGTCAGATTCTCAATTCCATCTGGCTAGTCACTCTCATTATTATGTTAATGTCAGCTTTACCTGAAGGCAAGAGCTTTCTTCTTAATATTTAAATTCCATCTCATTTTTTTTTTCATTGATCTCTAAACAACAGCCCATCTTTGAACTTTTTAGGGATGAAATGTCCCCTGAGATTGTTTGGTTCCTTGTGAAAAATAGATTGGGACAATTTGGAAAGGGATGGCTTTAAGTGGCAAGGAGGGCAATTTTCCTCCTCTGTAGAACAGGATTTTTGTGTGACTTTAGCTGATGTCTGATAGAGAAAGGCATTGAGAGAAATCAACTCCAGAGATAGAACAATGTCAGTATGTCAAGCAAAACCCTGGTCCTGAAGCAGGCACAGGAAATCAACTCTAAGAGCCCACTGCCAAGACAAACAGTTCAGCTGAGCTGGCAGCAAATGGAGGTGCAGACTGGGACTCCAGGCCAGCAGGCTTGGAACTGGCTTGGAGACTGTAGATGGGATTATCAAAGCCTGTTTCCCTAGTTACTGAGCATCTGAAGTGAAAACTGCATTGTCACACCAGTATCCCAGAAAGCAGAAGTGGAACATGACTCCATGATTTAGTGGCCAGAGATGTCACTCTTTCTCTCCCCCAATCATTTCTCCTCTGCTTTGTACTCCTTCTCAGAGTTCCTGCCCCTCATGGGCAGTCATCACATGACCACTTTTAATTGTACCCATGTGGACACCTGACCAGAGCAAAACTGATCAAATTATCCATAAGAAGGATAGAATTAGGGTTTAGGGACTATTTGGGCTCCCCCTTTCCCTATTAATCTATCTTTCCATTTTCCTCTGTCTTCTCTTTTGCTTGGCATTTAAAGGATAAAAAGCAAACCAACAGCTCCACTTTCCAGTCTCTGCTTTTTTTCCCTAAGAAAAAGCCTTCAGAGTGAGAGTGATGGATGAGAACTAGGAAGAGGATAGTTAGCAAGGAAGAAGAGAAACTTCTTATGTGTATTGTCATTTGTACTTAGTATACATTATTGTTTTAATCCTCTCATAGATACTAAATTCCAGAGCGATTATGCTATAGTAGATAAGTACAGGTTCTAGAAACAGATGGCTTATATTTAGGGTGCTTCTATTTATTTAATAACTTTTGTCTCAGTTTCCTCATCTATAAAATGAGGATGGCACTGACATCAAATTAAACAGTTGATATACATAATGCCATATCAGCCCTCTCATAAAATTGGCATCCAGTGAAACCTTGGCTTTTACAATCATTTTACAATTGCAGAAAGCTAAGCATGGAAGAGTTTTGCTTCTTTCCAAGGGATACATGGCTAATAAGTGAAAGACTCAGGTCCATTATATGAGCTTCTTCCCTAAACAAAGAGGTCAGTACAATCACCTGACTCTCCCATTGTAATATCATACCCCATTTTTCTCAAGGCAACCATCCTAACATCAAGAGTAGCAGATACAAGGGCCGGCCAAATAGCACAGTGGATTAAAGCACCTGCAAGCAGGCGCAGGCGCAGGGGCCCAAAGTTCAATTCCTTGACCTGCCATGCCAGCCCTGCCCCCAGGGCACACTGGAACAGCGATTGAGAATGGGCATGGTGGTGTGCATCTGTAATCCCAGCACTTGAGAGACTGTAAACAGGATGATTACTACAAGTCCAATCAATGCAGTGAGACCCTGTAAACCCTGCAGTCCCTGTCCTAAAATTAAAAAAAAAAAAAGAATAGCAAGTACAAATGGCCAAAATCCCCCTCGATGATTGTGTAATTAATGTAAAAAATGAAGACAAAGCATGTGGTGATAGGGCTCAGGAAATACATGGACAATATAATAAATCACCACAGATACAAAGTGCATATTGAAAAGAAAACAAGGAAGAAAAGATAGTAAAACACAGAACAAAACAAGTAGCACAACATGACAAAAATAAATTAAATTTTGTTTTTTTAAAACAGGGTTTCACTATGCAGTTTAGGCTAGCTGGTCTTGAATATACCATGTAGCCCAGCCTGGCCCAAACTCATGGCAATCTCACCTCCTCAGCTTCCTGAATGCTGAGGTTATACGTACATACCACCACATCTGTCTTAAACCCGAATTTTAAATGGGTTCAAGAAAAACAAAAACTGGTAACTCATCATATGCCCAATCTCTGTTTCTACTCTGAGGGAGAGAACCACATAACAGAAAGACAAACAAAAATTAAAGTTTAGTTTTAGAAAATTTCCCATCACCAAAAGAATAAACCTATAGATTAGATAGGATACTATATCTATGGAAAAATTATTATAGACAGTCCAACACTATATAAAAATTATTATATCTCTAGGTATATATCCTAGATATTATACCTCAGAAGTAATGGGCACTTTGAACAGCTAAAATGTCCAATCATCTTAAAGGTAAGGATAATTATGATGTATCAAACTGCCTGAATGACACAAAATGAACCAGGCATAGTTGTACACACTTGTAATCCCAGTATTAGGAAGCCTGAGGCAAGAGAATGGTGAGTTCAAGGCCAGTGTGGATAATACAGTGAGACCCTGTCTGAAAACAACAACAAAAATCTCGCTAAATTAGCAACCGTAGGAAAAATGGTAACAAAGTTTGCAGAGAAAGTGTGACTCAAGAATTTTCTATCCAATCTCACTTTTGTTTAAAAATAGAAGCAACATAACAAACACATGTCAAATATACAATAGCTTAAAGAATGAATTCCCATGAGTCTTTCTTGAAAGTAAATGCTGGAGATCAAACCTAATCAGCCAAGTAATGAGAAAAGAAACTATTTATAAAATGACCAGTGACAGGAATTGATCCATTTTACTGAAGGACTACAATGACGAACTATGAAAATTACATTTAGAGAATGGCATGTATGTGTTATAAACATTAATGATGTAAAAATGTTACTAACAAAAATTAGGAGGAGGTGGGAAAGCAAGCAAAGGGAAAAGTAAGGTGATGTGAGGAAGCTGATTTTGTCTGTATTTCTTTTTTTTCCATAATTTTATTGAGAGACAAATAGTAATGAGACAGTTCCAAATCAAATTGGTATGACAGTTTCAATAATTAACACATTGCATACATTCTTCCTAGTAGTTA
>NDGN011377658.1:0-12690 GCA_002564285.1 Tympanoctomys barrerae
GGGGATTGAACTCAGGCCCTTGCGCTTGCCAAGCAAGTGCTTATTCCACTGAGCCATCTCCCCACCCCTATCTTATTTAATTTTATCTTAATATTCTATCCATATGTTTTTTCCCCTGTCATTCCTGGTACTTTCTTATTTGCAGTGATTAAATTATGGTCTATATGGTATTGCTTTGCAGGTCACTTACTCACAAAATGGGGCAGCTCAGATAACATGAATAGATGGTGTCAGCAAGTACTAATAGTACATATTTGAAACTGTTATATTGCAAGAGCACGTTTTCAATTTAAAGTACATCATACTTTTGTCTCATAGAAAATGTAAACAATCAAAAATTGAAACGAAAATAGTAAAATCAGCTTAAAGTAGAAAGTTTAATTGATATATGTACTAAATTATTATTTTGTTTTGGCTACTCAGTTTCTACATCTCAATATTGTCCTTGTGTATACGGATGGAGAGCTTTATATACATTTTTTTATTTCCATGCAAAGTACACTACATGTGTATTCATCTATTCATGTGAAATGGAGTTGCATTATCCACATGCAAACCATCACCTTTTAAGAGCCATTCTATACATAGTACATTATTTTTGAAAGTTCAGAACTTAAGTAAACATCTCTGGTCTGTAAAAAGAGTTATGTTAAACTAATATTTATTCCATTGGGAGGACTGTAGATATTTCTTTATCTCGAAGTAAATGAGAATAAGTTCATTTAAAGAGGAAGGATCGATCAATAGGGAATGTTGTTGATCACTCCAAATGGAAAGAACTTTACAAAGTGAATATTCATACAAATGGCAACAAAATGACCATCTCCTGAAGCAAAAATTGTGGCAATGTCTCGGAGTCCAACTGACAAAAGAGGCAATGGAGTATATTTTTTTAGACATATCAATGTGGCCAAACAATCTTGTGATTTTCCATCACTGATGTTGTTTTCTCTGGGGCTGGAAATTTTTCAGCTATAGTTGCAGATCTTTACTTCACTAAAAGTGTTTGACTTTTCTTACATCTTTCCCTTAACTAAAATTAGGATAGTGATTCCCTCTTTGGGAATTACAAAACTGACCAAGCTTTCTCATTTGCAATGTGAAGTTCTCATCTCAGCTTTCTATCACAACTGTGTGTGAGATTCTAATACTATTTTACTTGAACAAGTCACAAAACACTTGTCAAAAGTGATAGAATTTATATCTTTTAAAATAACTGATACTTAAACCCAGATTCTGGTCAAAAAGTGAAAAATAAAAGCATCTGTCTCTGTTGATGATTAGTGTCATCCTACAATGATTATTGGAAGGGCTGGGTTTTCCTTGGTGAGGATTAAAAGTTTGTGCTATCATTAACTAGTTAGTGCAAAAGAAGGGAAGATGAAAACTAACAATTCTATCATAGATTTGTCTCTTTAGAAATCATAAAGAACTTTCATGTGCATGATTTCATTTGAGCTTCACAACTACCCTCTGATCAAGGCTTTGTGGTGTCTGCTCAGACAGGTCACTGGACCTTTCAGAGCTTCAATTTCCTTTAAAGGGAATGACATTACATCTCTCAGTGAGTAAACCCTAGGATTAAATGTGTAATCCTGCATGTAATCTTAGCATGTAAAACTGTAAATGCTCAGTAAACAGAAATAGAATCTTAATTTACAAAATCAATTTGCAGCTTTGAATTTTGGAGTAAATCATGGGCTCTCAAGGTGAGACATCAGTAAAGATACAGAAAGGATGGAACACTTTCAAATCCTCCTGAGGGGGCAGGCAGGCACCCA
Source organism: Tympanoctomys barrerae (assembly GCA_002564285.1). Taxonomy (NCBI): domain Eukaryota; kingdom Metazoa; phylum Chordata; class Mammalia; order Rodentia; family Octodontidae; genus Tympanoctomys; species Tympanoctomys barrerae. Next base: position 1,782 of record NDGN011377658.1, read on the forward strand.
CCACTCCAGTTCCCATTGTGCAGGAGTCACAGGACTTTCTTCCTCTGAGAAGAGAAGTTAGATTGGAAAGAGAAGTTAGAACTGGGGGTCTATCAAAATAAAGAGGAAAAAAATCATGCTAGTTATAATAGGAGCCCCAGTGCTCACAGGCCAGAAACTTTTCTCTTGGGCAACCTGTATACATTTCCTGAGCTTAGAATGTGATTGTCTGCTGGCACTTCAAACCTCTTTCAACCCTAGAAAATATGGTTTGCTTTCTCAAAACCAGAATTTTCATAAAATAAATAGGCTTTGATCTTTAATGCCTTAAAAATTATGTTATTGAGATAATTGTAACCTGTCAGGATAAACTGTATAGATTTCAAGCATGACTAAAGATAAGAGAAGACAGTCTGGAAAGGTGAGAGCCACCTTTTTAAAGCTGTATAAAATAATATAACATACCAATAAACTAAACATTAGTCAATGTCAATATTTTGCAAAGGTATAAATTGGAATCCCAGAGAGTTTAATGCAGCAGAACCCTACTTGAACATAAAACTATTACACTCATAATAACCCTATTTTGTTATAGAGTGAGCCAAAAGTTCTAGTGCCCTTTTTTTGGTGGAACTGGGGATTGAACTCAGGCTCTTGTGCTTGCCAGGCAAGTGCTTATTCTACTGAGCCATCTCCCCAGCCCCCCAAAAGTTCTAATAATTGCATAGTGTCATGAAATGCGGCCTGTACGTGTTTACCATGTGCTTACTAGCTAAAGGACTTTTAATAGAGAAAGGCACCTATAAATATTTTGAAGATTTTATCAAATTTATTCTCAAAATTTTATGATACAGCTATTGTTTAAGACCCTATCGTTAGAAAAGCTTGAATTGTCTAATGATGATGAGAAATGAATATTATACAAAAAATAACTATGTTCTTTTAATAGGAAAACTTTAAATTAAAAACATTTTCTATATAGAAACAGTAAGAAGCTAACCAATCTTTTGATGCATTGCCAAACTACTAGAATTAAAAAAAAAAATCAAGAGAAAAGAAATATCCCAGGTAGAGGGCAAACAGGATTTATCACTCAGGGAGATTACATTCACGGACTAACCACAATTTTTACTAACTCGTGTATGTACAATGTGTGTTTTTAAAGACTTCTCTTTAAATAAAATCCCACTTCTATAGCCATCTATGAAAATGTGGCAGAATCTAACATTTTAGTCTTGGAATGACTATAGCCTCATGAATATTCCATCACTGAAAGTTGCCAGAATCTTCAAATAAGCAACAACATAAGATAAAAAAGAAGTATAGAACTCATTATTGAGTTTTAGTTGATCTTGCAGTTTGTTTGAGAGAGATATTTTTCATACAATGAGTTCCTATCATGCCTATGGTGGGTATAACTTTTCGTGTGTAACTTGTGCCCTCCTGTGTCCTAAAAACTCAGACTTCACAGCACATTATTTTCTGGCACATTAATTAATGCTTCAGTACTCAGGAATTCTACATCCAATTCATGAAATTTTCCATCCAGATAAAAATGCTATAGAAAGGTAAATTGAATATTCCATTAAAATAAAATAAACATGTTTAAAGATTAAGTCAGAGTGATAGTGAAATGGTGGCCATAATTTAAGAAAAACAGGACAATTTCTTATATGTAAATATGCTTCTAGAAATTTCTATCTTTAGGAAAAGATTATCTAATGCAGGATTATGTACTGATTTTTCAGACCCCCGTATTGTGAATTCTAGAAGATGAATGCAGTGGTTAGGAATGTTTTATAATCTCCAGTGATAACATTCTAAGAATTAAAAACATTCAGGGTGGGGCTGCATAGATAGTTCAGCAAACTAAAGTGCCTACTTAGGCAGAGAGCAGGAGCTGAGCTTCCATCCCTGACCTGCTGTGCCAGCCCTGCCCGCGGGGGTTGCTGAGATGGCAATTGAGACTGAGCATGATGGTGCATGCTTATAATCATAGCGCTTGGGAGGCTGAAAACAGGAGTATTGCTAGGAGTCTGATCTATGTAATGATACCCTGAAGCCCTGTAGACCCTGTACCAAATACATAACAAGAACAACAAAACAAAAAAATCATTCAGAGTATAGTCTAGGAGAAGAAATGAAACAATATGAAAAATAAGAGAATAAGAAGTATCACACATGCTTATAAGATATTTGAGATAGAATACATATTTTGTCCCTAATTGAGGAATATGTTACTAAAATAAACCCCAGAAGTTCTTTGTTTATGATGCCGAGGAGTGTGTAAGTAAATGATCAGCATCTTGCCTATGCTTGTCTTGCCTATTCTTATTCAAGTTATTATATGGGCCATGCTGGTTAATAATACTAAGCTCAACACATAAATTTAAAAAAAAATTCTGAAATGGCATTTCCTCTCACTGGTTATAAAAAGAGATTTAAAAAGAAGAGGGAGAAGAAAATAAAAGCTAGAATAATATGGTATTCTGAAGTCAGCTGAACAATTTTAAACTCATTGTTTTTGTTTATTTTTTAATTTGTTTGTATTTAGTATGGGGTCTACAGGATCTCACTGCACAGATCAGACATGTAGTGATCCTTTCTGTTTTACAGTCTCCCAAGTGCTGAGATTACAGGTGCATGCTACCATGCCCAGTCTCAATATCTGTCGCAGTATGGGCCCCAGGGGCAGGGCCAGCACCACCCCATTGGCTACTCTAAGAGCCCTTTAGCATAGCTACTGTCCATAAATGGGAGTGATGTCTCTTTTCACTAAATTATCTGCATCCTACTGTGGCCAGGGCTCTGTTCCTCTTTTCTCCACATAGTAGCCTGAATTGACTCCTATATCATGGTAGGAGAAATTTTGCCCTGTATTTGATATGGCCAAATACAGGAAGCAGATACTAGAATCTTACTAGTATTGGAAGGGGAGGTTGAGAAAGGGGAAACACAAGTCTAGTATTTATTAGGGTTCTACAAATCTATTTTGAAATAACCTATTTGTATTTCAGATCACACTTAAATAACTTATAAATACCAGCGAGGGTCAGGCTTGGCTCTGGAAACTTTGTATTAGTACTATGGCATTGAATTTTCAAATCATCCTTCTGTAGTTGGTACTGTAATCTTTTTTGTAGACAAAGAAATTAAGGCTTAAAGAAATTAAAGCAACCATTAAAACCCAGTCTTCCCCTCTGGTGATCTTTCCAGAGCAATCCCAACCAAAAGGATTTGCTGTTATGAAGACAAGAAAAAAAAGAATCACAGCATCTATCTTGCTCAGGACAGTTGCTGAAGAGAAGCCTTTGAGTGTGACACAGAGCGAAGCACACTCATGTAACCTTCAAGTCAGGAAAAATGCAGTCAAATCAGATTTCTGTTTAAAAGAAGCAAAGACTCTAACTGCTAGGCTTTATATTCAACACTACTAATAGCACATTATAGGACTTACAACTCTCCAAAAGTTGTTTGTCTTCTATACCGTTTGGTTTATGCTCAATTTTTATTTTTATATAACATTTACATAAAATAGGTGATTACTAAATATTGTGTTAATATTTACAACTATACTCTTCATGTATAAAGAACTAGAATCTTTTTTATTCAAGTAGACTTTTTGAGTATTTTGAAAGTTTTCTAGACTATCTTAGCAAGAAGTTTATTAAACTATGTAGTAATGGTCCAAATAATCAGAATAAACCCCAAAATAAAACATGATTGTTATATATATATATATATATATATATATATATATATATTAGCTGGCAAACAAATAGCTGGCAAACAACTAATGTCAGTTATTCTTTTAAGAATATGTTATTCAGATCCCAAGAACTGCAAAAAAGAAAAATATATCATAACAAATACTATTGAAATGAATACAAATTTAGTTTTTTTCTTGCTCTTTTAAAATAAATAAAGATGGGATATGCTCTTGGAATAAAGTTGTAACACTTTGTTTTTAAGGGCAACTCAACTTCTCTGTAAAGTTTAAATAACAGTTCACCTCAAGGGACCTTAGCTGTAAGTGCATTAATAGAGGAGGAGTCCCAGTAGAGCTCTTGCTAATAAATGACACAGTGTTTGTAAGGTACTGGTGCTGATTGCTGTGTCAGTGTATACAAAGATTTGCTGAATCCCAGTCAGACTCACAGACCCAGCTTCACAACTTTAAAAAAAGAGAAAAAAAAAACATTGACAATGGTCTTTGCACTATTATTTCAAAATCTATGAATGCAATTTAGGAAGATTTTCAACATAATTATAAAGAAAGGATAAGTTTTTAGTTTCCAAGAAGGTAAAGAGCATCCCATTTTATTCACCATTAGTGATTTTTTTACCTGAAAGTGATCCTTATTCTTGACTTACATAATAATAGCTTTTACAACTATAGATAGAAAAGGAAAACCTTCCTATTTGCTACCTAGGCAGCTCTCAGTTTTACCCACTCAACAACAAGCAGGTATACTTGGAATACATACACTTGTAAGTCACTCCTTCATAAATTTTTGTAGCCTTCACATTTCTACCTTAGACAATTTTGAAGTTGATGTCAATGTTCAGCTGAATCTTGAAGTATATGAAAGCTTTTGGCACTTTCTTCTATGTAAAATCAAGGTAATTTATAAATCACTTTGTTGGTATTTATAGAGTAAAGGAAATCTACCACAGGCAGCTAAGGAATAAATTCCAGAAAAAAAAGATACATTCATTTTTTTTTATTAGAGAGCTATTAAATTGTCTCATCCCCAAGAAGATAATGATTCACAGAACTTGTGGCAAATTAGACTTTTTAAGGAACATGAACTAAAAGGGGTTATGTACTATAGTTTAAAATTATATATTCAGTTTTGAAGAGTTTGGAAATATTGTCACTATAAAATAGGCGCATGTTTCCCAGATAGCCCTGGAAATAGGGATCATCCAGAAATTGGTAGTTGTTTAGAATGGGAAATAATTTCAGAAGATAGACGACAACAGTGCCTTTGGAGGAAAAAAAAAACCCAAAACCAAAAAATAAATATTTTTGCCTAGCCAGGAAAAGATGAGAATAAAGGAAGAACTTGAATTTTTTTCCCTATCTGTGTCAGAGAGGAAATTTGGGATGCTATGAAGAGTAAGTCATGATTCCCATGCAAAATTGCATCTTTACATACTTAGTGTATACATGAGACAGATGTATTTCTGGGTTAAATGGAATTAGAACAAAATAAATAAACTAATAATGCAGCATAACAGAAAAAAGTTTATTTGAACTAATAGCTTTTATTTCACCTCACACATATGTGGTTGGACCAGCAAGTTCATCTGCTACTAGGTATTTCTAAGATTAGGGAAACCTGTAGTTTTGTAACACTGTATATTACTCTTGCTTACATCATGTATTTCTATGTGTAGCCTCCACAATTGCTCTTTCATTTCTCTTGCGCAGTAAGGGGCTTCGCCTTATAGTTAAGTAAATCAAGAATATGTGACTTACCCAAAGTCATAACTAATGTGGCATTTGTAAAAATGTGACTGTAAACAATGAAGTGTTAGGGCCGGGGAGATAGCTCAGTAGAATAAGCACTTGCCTGGCAAACACAAGGGCCTGAGCTCAATCCCCGGTTCTGCAATAAATAAATAAATCTAACAATGAGGTGTTAATTCCCAATATAAGACTTCTCAAAAAATCCTCTTGTGTGAACGGCATAATCCAGATATTTAGAGAAGAAAATGAAGTATCTAACCTGTATCTCAATCAGGTTTAACTAGTACATGTGATTTTATCTGTCTACAGTTAGTTAAATACTTGTAATCATGCATAGGCAGTGTGGAATACTTTTAAGGAAGTCCAAAGCCACATACATTACTTTGTTGAATAAAATATAGGTGACATACTTCATGTAACTATAGGCAGGATGGATTTCAATCCAGTATCAAGGTAGAGCAAGCTTGTTTTTGTTCCATTTAATTACCACAGTGCCTATCAGAAAAATGTAACAAATAGTCACCAGGAAAAATAATAATATTCTAAGTGGAGAAGAAGTCCTTTCTTGATTTTATACAACTCTCTCCCCACCACACACACACACACACACACACACACACACACACACCTTCTTGTCATATCTAACTTCCTTGGTACCTTGTGCCTCTGGAAATTCACCAGTGCTTTTTGTACTAACACATGCCATAACATAAAGAAATGCTGAGAACCAAAAAATGTTCTATTCCTAGTAAGTGGACCAAAGCAATTATAACAATGGTACATTGTTACAGTTGTTGAATAGATTGAGATTTAAAGTATTTAAAATTGTTTCCTTCCAGAAATGGTGACCTGTTTGTCCTCTGTCACAGTAGCAGTCTCATTATCTATTTTCATCAGTAGCATGCTGCAAACAAGAACGGTTTGGAAAGAGAAGTGGACACTGGGTGACACTAGCAGCAAAGCAACATGTGTAAATAAAGATTTTCATAGTCCTTATTCTCTGTGAAACACTGCTTTCACAGAGCTTAGACCCTACCCTGGGTAAAGCGTAAAAATAAAGTAAATCTCACATGAAAAATCAGACTTGCTTCCTCAACTTAAAATCACTTTCAAGTTCAGTTTCCTGTCTCTCTGTTCCCAGTTTCTCAATTCTTCAGTAAAATTCAACTTCTACTTCATGAAGATAAAGTTGGCATCTCTCAAAACCTTTGAGTTTTCCTAAAGTTGCTCTGTATTTCACCTGTTTTTTCTGTCTGTGCAAGCAATATAATGGCATGATTTGGGGGAGTGTAATGAATTAGGGGGTAAGGTGGCCAAACACTTGAAAGGAGACAATGCCTCTCCTTTTTGTAGTTTCTTAACTCTTCTTGCCTAAGTTTTCTCAAATTGCACATACATAGGGCTGAATATTGTAGCATGCTCCATATCAGTCCTGTTACTATTCTTCTCATTTGAGTCTGAAAAAAATGTTTCCTTTCTTCTTTTTCTTTCCTTAGATTATCATGTCTATTTTTACATATTACCCTCTAATACTTCTCTTTGTTCTAATTTTCTTTTCTCTCACTTTGAGCTAACTTCCTTCTACCAACAGATGTGTTTAGGTCTCTTATTTTCTTAAAAGACAGCTAATGATTATTCCTAATCATTGCTATTTTCTCAAATATTTGCTCCATCTCCACCCTCTTCTTACACAACCTGAAATGGTGGCTTTCGTCTCTGATTCCTGGGAACCTTGGTCTTGCTTTTTTCATGTGGTGTCCTCAATTTGTCCACCTGTAAAGTACAGGAAAGAGCAAAGATAGTGAAGACCTTAGCAATAGCATGTTTGATCCAGTGAAAACACTGATCTCTAAAACTCTCTCCTGCTAGAGATGATTCCAACTCTCTTGATCCTGCCTATCCTGAATGTAAACACTCTACGCTAAGGCTCTATAGCTTTAAGATCCCAATTAAAGCCACAGTTTTAACCATTATGTCACTTAAAGGACTGGCACATTTATGTTTCCTACACTAGTCTCCTTCTCAGCTTTGAAATTCCATAACTCCTAAATGACTAAAAGATATCCCCTTTAAGATTTTCTTCTAGTATTCCAAAATTAGGATTTCTTCATTATATCAAGTCCCTCCTCTGACTTTATCATTGTTCTTACTGCTCTCATAGTTGCCAGCACTTAACATCTTACTGTCATCATTTTCTGCCTATGCCTCCAAGTTTGCTGCTGTCCTTTACATGTCTGATACTTATCCATTCCAAGCACAGCATCTCAATGAAAGGGTTATTTACCAGTTACAGACAAGAGAAAGTAAGTGATTGTCTTATCTGGAATAATGTTAGGATTATATAGTATTATATTCTGGTTTCATTGTTTTGTGTACAAATCACTGGAATAATTATTTTAAAAATCTAATTTTATTATTTAATTTTAATGTTCAGAAATCCTCTCCAAGTCCTGCTTGCCATTTAAGTTGGAGACATGATGTATGGGAAGAGTTGCCACTAGGTAGGGTGAGGATTGTGCCTGTGCTTCCTGCCATCGCTATAGTGCCTACAGCCAAAGTCTGATTACAGCCCTATTTCTCTGTGTTTTTCAACTTCTTTCTTTTCTAACCAGTAGAAGTATTAATAAATTAATTTCATCACTAAAATGAAACAACTGTGGCCATTAATCCTTATATGTCAACTTCATTGCATTAAGAAATTCCTAGCAGGTGAATAAATCCTCTAGGTATGTATTGGAGAGTTCCAGAGGCTCTGTCTTGGGTCCTGTATATTATCCCTGACCAAGGGCTTTCATACTATTCCTCTGCTCTGCTTCCAAGTTGCCATAAACTTTGCTTTACTACACTCTTCCATAAAGATGTTTCTTACTTGGAGCCAGGTCACTATGGTCTGAATGTCAAAAACTTTGAGTCAAATTAAGGCTTTGCTCCTTGTATGTGAGTGTGGAGTATTGTGCTTCAGTGATGAACAAGCTGGTTGATAGGCACTCTTCAAATGCTCTCAGGTGAGCAGTTCTGTGTCCATGCGTCTCTCTTTGTCCCCAGTTCTTTATGACACTCTCTCTTTCACTGTTGATGAATGTTCTATGTTTTCCACCACATGGTAAGTACTCTCAAGCACTCTCATTGGCCTTCTTTTGAATTCCCACCAGTATGGAAGACTAAACATAGTTTGTTCATAAAAGCTTTCACTTACTGAATGACAGTATTATCAACTATATCTTGGTAATAAGAACAAAAAGTTTATCAAAATTATGGATAATGAGTACTTTGTAAAGTGTGCAGTGTGACCAAAACCCATTTTCCTGATTTTCCAACAACATAATCATTTAAAAATATTTTTCAGTGTCACACCCAACCTTTGTGAATAATACATATACATCTGGAAAATTGTGATTCGTATGACATGACGTATGTGGCCTTTGAGATTTTAATTGGCACCTTATTTTGGTAATAAGAAGAGATCACTTTAGTAATAGTTTGAATCTTGAGCTCTTCTTAACTAATAATGTACCTGTCATTGAAGTAAAACAAATTACCAGCATTAAAGTGATTACAAGATACATGAGCCTTGAAATTTTGCTAGATCAAATCTTCTGGTCACAGTAATTTACTTTTTAGACCATGACCTTCATTGAACAAGCTCCATCCTAAGAAACAAGATCTTCTTAGAAGATCTTCTTAAAAGAAACATCTGTTGCTAGTGGATTTTGTCATGATATAAATGTTATTTTATTATTATTAAATATTCCCTTTAAATTTTCCCCTTTAAATTTTTATTGTGTAAATTAGTAATACATTTACATAATTCAAAGCCAGAAATTACTCTTCACCAAACAAGGTAATTACTGGTTTCATGTCTTCTCTTTCCTTATAGAACATATGGGGGTTTTTTTGTTTGTTTGTTTTGGGGTTTTTTTGTTTTGTTTTGTTTTGTTTTGTTTTGGTACCGGAGATTGCACTCAGGGCCTTTCACTTGCCAGGCAAGTGCTTATGCCATTCAGCTATATTCCTGGCTCTAGTTTCTTATTCCATGTCCCACCCTCCACATTTTGTTTTTCTTTGCTTCTTTTTAATTTTATTTATTTATTTATTTATTTATTTATTTATTTATTTATGTTTTGCAGAACCAGGGATTGAACTCAGGCCCTTGCAATTGCCAGGCAAGGACTTATTCTACCTAGCCTGACCCCTCTTTTTAATTTTATACATTTGGTATACAAGGTCTCACTACACAGCTCAGACTCCTAGTGATCCTCCTGTTTTAGCCTTCTGAGCATGGGAATTACAAGTATGAGCCACCATGCTCATTCCTTTCTTTTTCCACTTGAGAACCTTCACATGGCAGCAGCAGCTTCATTCTTTTTTATTGTTCCATAGAGTAACCATTATGTGAATTCCTCACAACTCAATGATCATATCTACTGTTCAAAGGTATTTTAAAAAATTTTTTTATAATTGTGAAAAACATCATAAGGAAGAGCCGTGTATATTATTTTATATGAAGACAAGTACAATAGTGGAATTACTGGATTAAATGTGGATAGGTCATTTAAAAAGTTATCAATTTTCATGTTTTTATTGGTACATATTTGCGATACATAATAAGTGCATTCACCATGAGGTACTGCTACATAAACACATACCATTTTGATCCTTTTTATTTCTGTCTTCATCCCATGTCATTCATTCTAAGTGTTTTAGGGTATTTTGTTATGTTTTTTTCTTAATCCTTCTTTATTATTCTTTGCTATTTCTGATGGTTTTTCTATTTGTGTTTTAGCACAATTGCCTAACCCTAGAAATCAAAACAGAAGCAACGCCAGTAGTCTTCTACTGCTTCTGCACCACATTTACAAACTAACCTCAGAAAACTGGCCTCTTACTGATGTTGAATCCTTTTCTTTGGTGCCTGGTACATATTTTCGTTTTTTGTTTTTGTTTTGTTTTGTTTTTTTTTTTTACTCTTTGCCATCACCAATGTTTTAAGCAAGTTTTATTTCTCCATCCTCTACATATTTTGTTAAACTTACTATTATTTATTTATTACTAGTTATATGTCACATTGCTACTATAAAAATAGTGGGTTGGTTTTGTTTTGCTTTGTTTTGTTTTTACATTTTCTGAAAGATTTTCCTGTTTTTCTTTGGCTCACTCAGGGTGCCTTAAGGGCAGGTCAGGTAAGGTATGAAGATCTGGGGATTGAACCACAGCATCCTGAGCCTGAACGCTTTGCTCAAGCAGGCATTTAAACAACTGAGCTAATAATGGGCAGGCCCTCTACATTTTCTATCTGGACAGTTTCTCAAAAATAAGAGAATGATTAAAGAACTAGGTATTAACTGTTCCTTTCAATAAACCAATATAAATTAGTAATTTAATTATCTGAATATATATATATACACACATATATATGTATGTGTGTATATCCACATATATATGTATGTATATATA
>NDGN011377662.1:0-20242 GCA_002564285.1 Tympanoctomys barrerae
AGACAGAGAGGGAGGGAGGGAGAGAGGGCGAGAGACAGACAGACAGACAGAGATGGAGACAGAGAGGGATGGAGGAGGGGGAGAGGGAGGGAGGGAGGAAGAGAGAGAGAGAGGGGAGAGTGAGAGAGAGAGAGAGAGAGAGAGAGAGAGAGAGAGAGTTGTGTATTGCAGACTTGGCCTGGATTTCTCTTTATCCTGACACATCTTCCATTTCTTCTGAAATCCAGAGCCCAGTGAAGGTAAAATCAGAGGGAAGAGTTAAGAAAGATGCCCCTTGGTACATCTGATTTCACGCCACTTGTCCTTGCTCTAGTTTAAAGCTAAAACACACACACACACACACACACACACACACACGAAAGCTAACTAACAGCCAACAGCCGACTGGCAAGGGGAATGCCCCAACCCTTGCAACAGGTTCTGGCTCTAGCCTCACTCCAGTGACCATCTTTAGCTCTGCCCCAGCTGGCTGTTGACGCTGTCTCCCCAGGTGCTTCTGCAGCTCTCAGACACCCTGTCCTGCCTTTGTGCATGGAGACATTGCAAATGGGGTCTGCTCTGAGTGGGGTTATAGGGCAAATGCAGTCACTGGCCTTCAGCATGGACTGTTTGGGACAAACAGAGGCTCACAGGGGCAAGATTCAGCTTCAGAGAATGAAGGGAAAGTTGTCTGTTGGACTAGGAAACAGAGAGGCCTGTCCTACTTGTAGGAGGAGCCACAGCTGGACACTTGAGTCACTAAGCTCTCCACAAAAATGCTCAGTGTCATCTTCATCTAAACTCACATCTTCATCAACTTCTGTGTGACTAATCAAGAACCTTACAATTTTAGAGAACATTGTCCCTCATGGGTATCTGCATCCTTCCTTTGAATTTGGAGCTAGTTGATAACCATTATCTCTGGCCCAGCCAAACCTGAGAATGAAAGAGTTCCAATTTTGCTAGGGTTATATACACAGTCTTGAATAACTAGGCAGCACGTTCATATTTAATAAGCATGTCTCATGTGCCAGCCATTATTTGAGAAGATAGGGAAAGAGCAGCATAAATGATGACAAAAGTTTGCTCTGATGAACTCAGTGAAGAAAAAAGAAAATAAATACAAAAATTAGTAAATCTGTAGCACATTGGATATATTACAGAGGAACAAAACTAAAGAAATGGGAAGCGTGTGTATGCGTCAGCGTGTAGCGTACACTCTGCTAGTAGGAAGGAGCAATAGGGACTCCCTTGTCACCACTTGAAAGATGGCTTTTGGGTGCTCAACAGAGACTGAGGGCAATAATGTGTGTATGGAACAGAATGCAAAGGGTACTCCAATGTCACTACCTGTTGTCTGACTAACTCGCTTACTCTCACGTTCACCTTTCTAAGCACAGAAATGAAGACATTGCTTTCTACCTCATGAAATTCTTATAAGAAATAAATGAGTTACTGCATACAACTTACTAACAATAGTGCCTGGCATATGGTAATTGCTGTCCTGGATTTTATGTGATTTTATGGATTATGTTTTGCAACAAGGTATGAAGACACAATGACAGAAAAGCTGAAGTCACAAATGTGCCTCTGTTGGTTTTGGTAGCCCTGTGGGATTGGAGGACTTGCAGAAGGAGAGAGTACGGACAAAGGAGCAAAGAGTATTTAAGGGTGAATTTCTGAACCTTGAACACTGGGAAGATTTCAGAGGGTAGAAAGGAGGTGAGCCCAGCAAAAAGGGCTGTGAACCTTGGGAGGAAGTAGATGAGTGTGCTAACTGAGAGAAGAAAGTGTTTCAAGGAGCAATGACGGTGTCAGATGATGCAGGGAAGGAAGGAAAGGCAGGGATCTGACTATGGGGCTTCATGTTGGACTTGTGCCCACAGAGACAAGAGCGGTGGCTGTGGAAGTGCGAGGGAGAAGCACAACGGTAGTGCAGCCGAAGAAAACGCAAGAAGCTGGAAATTTGTAGCTGATTACATGCAACTGTGTGGAGAAAATTACAGGTAAAGTGATAGAGACAAATAGGGCTGAGCTAGAAGCAAGGAGAGATGAAAAACAGCTTTCTTAAAATAGAAGGAAAACTAAAGCACCTGTATTAACCAAGGTGACATGACAGATGAGAATTGAGAGTTTTGAAAGTTGGATTCAAGCCAGCCCATATGGATTAGAGCTGGAACAGAAGTTAGGCCAGTCTCAGGGCATGGGTGGATACTGGCATTTAGGGGCAGGTTTTGATGATAATATTAGGGGGGGGACAGTTCTAAGTTCATTATTTTGATGGTCATTTATTCTTTTTTTCCTTCTTATTTCAATTCAGTGATAAAGGAATAAATTTATCAACCAAGCCCAAGATTGCAGTTAGAATCTGAAGATTAGGAACCAGTTGCCTGGGAGCAGCGATGATTACTGCACAGAACTGAAAGCTCACTTGAGGTAGAAATTGTGGACGGGTGAGAGCAGCTTTATGCTTATTTAGCCATATTCATAAATATAGGTATCAACAGAGAAGATAATAGAGTTGGTTAAGCCTGCACAACAAGGTATTGAAATTCAACTACTTATGAAGTAAATAAATAAGAGCAAGGGTTAGACCCTGAAAAAGAGGTATAAATGTCTCATATGGTAACTGGTGGTGGAAGCCAAGGTCAGGCTGCTCTGCACATGTGCCCTAGACCCCAGCGATGAGCAGCACAGGGCCCAGTTTTCCATGCCCAGATCTCCTGCCTCTACCTAAGGCTACTCTTGTCTGTGTTTGTACCAGAGGTCCTGACCTGGCTACCTTGTTGGAAGTCTGTGTTCTCAAGATTTCCAAGAGCCATGTATGCATCAAACATCTGTTGGTTGGTTTTTAATAATAGAGAAAATGCTCATTAGGGAGCTACCTCAGCTTATAACTCTAAACAAGTAAATAAACAAAGAGAAATTTATGACTTAGAACCACAGTGAACAAAATAACCACACAGAAGATAAAATAGACCACGCTTTGTATGAAACGTGATCATTAGGCTCTGGGGATCAAACCTGGTGCCTTATACACACTAGACTAGTGATCTACCACTAAGCCATTGCCATGGCCCTATGTAAAATTTCCTTAACTATAGTAGAAAGAACAAGGAATCTAAAAAAACAAAAGTAGCAGAACAATATCGTCATAGCACAAAAATGTATAGTAGACACTAGAAAGTGAGGTATATCTAAAACATGACAATTAAAATTTATAAATTGTTCTCTGATCCTTAAATAGATGAAGGAAATTTTAAATTTTTGCATTATAATTTTCTGTGACCCTAATCTTCTCTCTGTAATTTTCCCCAACGACTTGATTCTAATGAACATACTGTGAAATAAAGGCCCATTAATCTTCATTAATCTGTTATTGAAAAAGTCCAAGTTTTATCATAAAATAAACATAGTATTATCACTTGGAAAGAGAGAAGAAATTTAGATTAACAGTTCATAAAGAAGTCAGAATCAGGGAGGATCACTGGCACAATCTGCTCCCAGCTTCCAGATTTGCTTGTGGGGTTCTGGTTTCTGCTTTCAATATAAAATGGCTTTGAACTAGTGAATCTCCTGGGCAAGCTTTCTGGGAAGTTGGTCTAGTAGACATATGCCACCATGCTTCTCAAAGGCCACTACTTTCCTCCCAAAATGATAAGGTGTAGACAACTAGACTGGTTATGAGATGTGTGCTCTAAGGATTTCCAAGCCACTTTCTGTGTCACACAGTCAATAACCGGCATGAGACACTGATAGTAATTTGTACATTATGTTTTCTGCAGCTAAGGGAAATTCTTCTCCAAACAACTCAGCTATTCACCATAGATTATACCTTTAAGCCATTTTGGATGCAGGAACTATCTTTTTTTAATGTATTTAGTACAGGGTACACAGGGTCTCGCAACATAGATTGGTCTTATAGTGGTTCTCCCATTTTCAGCCTCCCAAGTGCTGGCATTACAAGCATGCGCCACCACGCCCCGTTTCAATCTCCCTCTCTGTGTACCCTGGGGCTCGGCTAGCACAGCACACGGGGGATGGACCCCGGCCACTGCGCTCTGCCTAGGCAGGTGCTTTAATCTGTTCAGCTATCTGGCTGGCCCTATAGGAACTATTTTAAATAGTTTAAAAGTGGATGCAGGAATTTTGCTGGAGAAATCATATGAAATTTATATTCTAAAGAAATTAGAGACAACTTTATTTTTGATAGAAAAGGGAAAAAAAAAAGTTCAGACCACTCAAAGCCCAAGAGGCACAAGCTGCAAAGAAAGCTTCTGGTTCTCAGAAACACTGCTAGGTGACATAATCTCTTGCTAAACACTAGAAGATGTAGCAACCTTCTTTTCCTCCTCTTTATAGAAGGGATTCTTACAGATATTAGGCTGTAAACAATCTCTCTCGGGAGCTATTTATATATGCAGACAGCAGAACTCTTCTTCTGGGGTACAGATTCCTTAAATCTGCCACAAGGTCTTGGGTAGAGCAGCTGTTTCACTGCACACAAACAGAGATGCTGCCACTGTCCGATGCTACAGTTAAGACTGAATGTCAAACTGTTCCTCCTGTATTTTGCTCAGATGTGCTTTCATACATTTAATTAAGTGTCTTATGTGTAATACCTTATAGAGAAAGTCTTCACCAAATTGAATGGATTCTGGAGGTTGATCAGTGGTCAAAAAATTAACTTTGAAGTCTTGAGCAGAGAAATTTTCATTACTTAGGATTTTTAAGGCCTTAACTCATGAATTATTTCGCTTGCTAAGTTGGTATGTTTAAAGTATATAATATTGTAAGTGTGAATTCCATACCTGGCATTTCAACAGACACATCTATTAGTATTAAAGAATATGATAGAATTTTCTTGCCTCTAAGATACTTATGAACAGCTTAAAAGGGTTTATGGATTTAAATAATAAACTAAAATCATGTGCTTTCTCTCAATCCCTCTCTTTCTCACTCTGTCAATCTGTCCTACACTGTCTCTATGTTTCTCTGTCTGTCTGTCTGTCTGTCTGTCTCTGTCACACACACTCTCACGCACATGCACATACAATAGTATTTTTGTCAAAAAACTGTTTCAATATATCAGTCGATGTATGCAATAATACTGTCAAAACTATCTCATGCAATTTTAATACATAACAAAAATTATTTCTTTGTTTTTATAATGTAAATATATGAAAGTTATTATTTTATATTTGCTGTTATTTAAAATGAAGGAAAAACTCATCCAAAGAACAAAATGTTTATGATTTATAGATATAGGGTGGATTGATTGTGTAGAGACAGAAATGAAATTAGTGTTAGAGCTACAGAACTTCAAAAACCTAAGTCATAAGAGAAATTCATCCATGTGTGCTAGTTCTGCTAAAAACAGTTTCTAGGCATGTCTTTGGGCAAAGAGGGTAGCAAGTTGTTCTGTTCTTAGGTGTTGGCAGAGCTGGAGTGAGATGCGACACATGAGATGTGCTTTGAGAACAGGTGGGATCTGATTTGCTAATTTCCTTTCATGAAGGTGAGCTTCCAATGGCGCCCAGTTGCTTCCATAATGTTGTGACAATCAAGACATGAAGATTTGGACAATCAAATTGTTTTCTCTGTTGCTCATCCTATGTTGAGATTCCTGAATTTATAAATCTGAGCAAACGAGGTCCCTAAAAATGGTACTCATTTTCTAATGATGCTTGATTTCTTACTGTGCAAGAGTAAAGGATTCAATGCAATGGAAGATTAAATTACACATCACTGGTAACGTGCAGCTTAGGGTCCTTTAAGATACAGTAGTACAGGCTAATACTATTCAAAATATGAGGGTTCATATGCTCTGAAGAGTTGAATGAGCATGTGATACATAATTATAGGTTGCTGAATACCATGGCCTTGAGAGGAGATGATTACATTAGATTTAATAAATGTGATCAGAGGAAAGAAATGCTGAGAAATCAAATTACACGACAAATAGGTCTAAAATGGTGGACAAATCTAGAGAAAGTTGATAGCTCAAGTACAAGAAGAGGCTTCATATAAGCACATGGCAAACCTACAAATAAATGCAGGAGTTTAACACCCTTAACAGTTCAAGATTCACTCATTTTACAGACTGGTCCTAAAACAGAAATTTTCATCCTTTGAACTTTATTTTTCAGCCAGTAGCATCTAATTGAATAGGCAATATTGTGAACATAAAATCCTGCCTATAATTCTCAGATTTGCCCTGGATAGCTAACAGTGTATGTGGAGAAGTATCATGGATTTGATGTTGGATTTCAGAGAGATCATAAAAATTTGGACTATTATGACTAATGGGCTTCTAGAAATGATTTAACCTGTCAAGCTCTCAATTCTTTTTCTGCAAACTTGTGTTAACAGCATTCAATTTACAGAATTCTAAGGGACAAATAGAATAAAAATGCTAACAGGATATTAGTAAATAATTGCTCCTTACCATCTTTATGTTAGATCTGAAAAACTGAGTGTCCTTATAATTATCAGCAAAGGTTGTTGCCATCTCTCTATTAGAAGTGGCTAATTGATGAATCCTATTTTTAGTGTTTTAGTGAGAGAAAGAGGAGGAAGAATTAAAGTCATTCTAGTCAACAGTGAGCATAAATTACACGGTATCATTCAAAATCAATTTATAACATCACTAAAATTTACAGGATCTGTCAACATCTATTAGTGCTAGACAAGGCAACTCTGGACTGCAGCATTAATTCAAAATTGGCAAGGTCGAAGGTGAAGAACAAAATAGCCTGGCTGTCACACCAGGGCCCTAGGAATACAGTGTCTATCTGGGAATTGTGTACACATTCAAAGACGTAGGAATCTGTGTCTTGAAATATCTGCACTTCAAGAAGAAAACTGTTCCTAATCATAGTGAAGGAAGCTAAGAGAGAAGAGAGAATGGACAAATTGGAGTTTACTGAAAGAAAACTGAAATTCAGAATAAAAGAATGTTCCCTGTCATTTTGAATTAGTCATAACCCAGTGCCACAATGTTTAGAAATTCATCAAATTTGATACACCACACAGTTTGATATGCACAACTTGTCCCATGATTCATCACTGGTTTGGTACTCAAGAAACAAGTCAGAACTTGTTGGGTGTCCTCAGGACTCGTGGCCTTTTTCAGCCAAGGCAATTTGTTTGTTACTCATAATTTTTGTTATTTTTCAAAACTCCTGGAACCAATTAGTGCAGAACACTGAAGTACCATTATGTTTATTCCCATTTGTAAACTCATTTTACCCAATCTTTTTTTTTTCTTTTGTATTTAGTACAGGGTCTATAGCATCTCTCTACACAGATCAGCCTTTTAGTGATCCTCCTATTTTTAGCCTCCCAAGCTCTGAGATTACAGATGAGCACCACCACACCCAGTCTCAATTGCTGTTTCAGAGTGCCCTGGGGATGGG
Organism: Tympanoctomys barrerae; assembly: GCA_002564285.1. Taxonomy (NCBI): domain Eukaryota; kingdom Metazoa; phylum Chordata; class Mammalia; order Rodentia; family Octodontidae; genus Tympanoctomys; species Tympanoctomys barrerae. The sequence goes on from NDGN011377662.1 coordinate 7,398, forward strand.
GCTAGGGGTCGAACCCCAATCACTACAGCTGCCTAAGCTGGTGCATTAGTCCACTGAGCTATCTGGCCAGCCCTAGCCAATTCTTATAACACATATATTCAAGCTTTTTTAAAAAAAATCTGTCATCTATCTACCTATCTATCATCTATCTTACCTATTTATGATGGAAAGGAAAAGACAGGGAAGGAGAGAGAGAGAGAGAGAGAGAGAGAGAGAGAGAGAGAGAGAGAGAGAGAGAGAAAGGAGGGAAGGAAGGGAAATAGAGAGAGATCATCATTCTGGAGAAACCAATTAGACCATTCTGATGTAGTAAAATCCTATTTGAAGATTTATAAAGCATCCCTTTCTTCTACATTACCAAAGGTCACATACAGAATGAAAAATCTTTGGAATATAGAGTCTGGGATTCCAGAATTTTTACACTATAAATTTAGTAATTTCAAACCAGCAGAGGGCTCCCAACTGTAATGTGTTTCTGTCTATGCAAACTCCAGCAAATATTGCTGGTAAGGCACGAAGTAGGATTTACTATTACAAAAGTAGGGTTCAACATTTATGAACTTAAGCATTTTTCCTTGCTCTGGGTTTAATTAGTAAGTATAAAAAGATGAATGAAGTAAAGCCAAATCCACTTCTGACGCTTAAGATATAATTTGTTAATTTTTCCATCATGCAGCATTTAATCTTGTGCTGCTGTTCCTGTTTGAAAAATAAATGCGCCTCAGCCCTGCATCGTGAGTTCTCAAGACACCTGCAGTCTGGTTCTTGAACAATTCCATATTTCTTTCTTCCAAAGCTCGAATAACATGCTTGTAAATGAGGTTAACCAACCAATCAGTGCCCTTAATCCAGTGGTGAATGCAAACTAAGCCCAATGAAGACCAGGAATTCTTTCTTAGTATTTGTAACTGTGACTATTTAGGTCAAAAGTAGGAATACTGGAAGAAAAGAAATTATTTTAGGCTTTCTTCAGGGTACCTTTCCTACAGTCAGTCCTGTTTTATTCTGCCAGTGCTTTTGTAATGAAATGCATTTTAATCTAAATAATCAATGTATACCTTGGACTATTTCACTTACAGAATTTTTATCAGTGTCATTTTGGCAGCTTCAACACAGAATTAAAGCATGCTTTTCAATTTGCCAAAACAAAATAACCAAACATATTGCACATACATATCCTACATGAACCTGTTGAACAAACTCATTCTGTCAAACTTCATTCATTTTTATGCTAGTGACTTCTCTTTCTGTGATATGCATCCCCGTGTTATGTGGCTTGCAAAGATAAATGCAGGCTTAGTCAAGCCACTACTGTAAAAATATTCATGAGTGCAAATATGCATCTAATTATAATTTCAGCAAACATCAAAGGAAAGGTTGTTACAACCAAGAAAATGCAATATTCCTTTTACTATTTCGGGGATTTCTCTGTCTCCTTTCCTCTTTCCATTTTCACTATTTTAGAGAACGTCTGTGTATTTCACATTAATGCATATGAAATATTAGTTTTCCAACTGCAGTAAAAGGGAAGTTACTGTTACAGACTATAATTTGAATAGAAAATAGTAAATGTGAAAAACAAGCAAGTATAAACAAGTACATTTGTATTTCATTAAAGAAATGATTCAAGGGCCAGCAAGATAGCTCAGTGGGATAAGTGCCTGCTTAGGCAAGCACAAGGGTCAGGGTTCAATCCCTGGCACCACATGCCACGCTGGCCCTGCCTTACCCCCAGGTGTTCTAAACTAGTAACCGAGACCAGGTGTGGTGGTGCACACTTGTAATCCTAGTGCTGGGGAGCCTGAAAACAGGAAGATTACTAGGAGTATGAGCTGCATAGTGAGACCCTGCACAAAATACAGAAAAAATTGATTGCTATAAGCATTATGTAAAGTTATATTCCATATGCACTACTACTACATCATGGTTAGGAAAACTGTTTAAAACAAGAACTCTATGTACATTCAGTTACTTCCAAGGGCCGGAGGCAAGTTGCTTCATGCTTCTTACTCTCTAGAAAGTAAAGAAAATTGTAATAAAAGTGAGAAAAACCTGGATAAAGTTTCCTAAGGTAAAATGAATATTAACATTTCAGACAGTTAAAGCATTTAAAATAAATTTAGTAGTTATTCATTGATATAGTTCAGCCAATTTGATTTAAAGCCTGTTTCATTAGGGTAGGATTGAAAGTTATAGAAAATCATTTATGTTTTCTTCCTTATACTCACATATCTGGGGTAAGGATAGAACTGTACAAATTGGATATTGAATGAACTAGAACTTTGCTCCCGCACTTGGGATACTGCTTGCTATATGTACTATATTAAATGATACCATCGCTTATATAGTTTAAGAAAGATTTGGGATGGGGGAATCAAACCATTGTTAAAGAATCATTTTTCTCTGTGGGAATATGATCTATCCTGCTGTGAATTTCATCCAAAAGGTATTAAATTCCAAACATAGTGGCTGACTTGCCTTCCCCACCTTTTGATCTTATTTGGTATAAAATTGTAGCTGCAAAATTGTCTTTGAGATTGAAGACATTTCTACATCGTAATAAACAGCCTCAACATGGCGTTCGGTACATTCCCTTGCTTTTCAGGTAATTCAGACATTTCCAATAAATCACCCACAATTAACCATACACTACTATTTGACTTCTCCTGATCCCAAGAAGAAAGATTACATATTAACATCATGTAGTCAGAATTACAATTCAGTTAGAATATGGCTGTGGAATGTGCTTATGCCGAATAATCTGAATACCAGAATCACATAATGTGTAGGTCTATTCCCTGGAGATGGTCTTCCCCACGAGGTTCTGCCTGCGCAAACTCTTACCCTCGCCACTACTGATGCTCTAAAAGGAAGCTACAGGACAGCTTCCTGAGCTCCACCAGAGGGAACTAAGGCTCAGAATGAAGACGAAAGACAATGAGGTCTAAGCAGACCTCTTCGAAACAGCGGCATGAAAGCATCTCTAGTTTTAAAAGTTGCAAAATCTTCCCTTGCAATCTATTAAAGTAGGATCCATTGTCCCATACCAAGAAGGTGATCGCCAATCCTGGAAGGCCCACTAATTATACAAAGGAAATAATAGGGTAGTGTGTTGGAGAATCCTGAGATGAAGGAGGCATGGGAGGCTGCTGGGACCCTTTCAAAGCCAACCACTAATCCAGGAAAGGCCTTGAATTGTGCTGAATTTTCTATTAAGGCCAGCATGGGGGGAGGGGCACACCACCAGCACAAGAACTTAAAACAGCAAAAGGATGAAAACTGCAAACTGAAATATTTGCTACATGTAAGCATCTAGACTTCGGAGTCAGTTGCTGAACACTTTCATATAAATCTTCTGATTCTTTCTAGAGAACAATGATGATTCAGATTAGCTAGTCAAATAGTTTTCTTCAAATCCATGCATTCCTTTCATCCTATAACACCCACAACATAAAAAATACTAAAAATAAAATCAGCAGTTACATTGAAGCAGAAGTCAAGAATAATATTAACATTTTCGATTCGCCACAAAAGTCAAATACAATATATTTAAAGGCTGTTTTTCATTTTGTTTCTTTTGACTGTAATTCAAGAGAAATGATCTCATGGATTGCTCATGGTGGTGCCAGGAAAAGCAACATCAAGATTGGGGAGAATTTGTGCAAGCTCTTGGAGCTAAGCAAGGACTTGCTTCTGCCCCTGAAGATGGCTTCATGTTGACAGGCTGGTTGACATGACGTCTTTGGACGAAAGACGGAGGTCATAGGTCAGTAACATCAGAATAAAAATGTAGTTTGGCTCCAGGATATTCATCAAACAACTAATAGGTACCTTGTGTTGGGCAACATACTGTAATCTGAAATACATTTGCAATAAAAATCTTTATTGATTTTGAAGCTGGTGTCTGTAGTCACAAAGGTTATCTCCCTGAGGAAAGGCTAAAGGAAACTATTCTAAAGCAAACTTTAAAGCTGTGTGTAGAATTTTGCATGTCATAATTCCTACTTCTCCACTTCTCCAGATAACTTGTTCTTTTGTCAGCATTTCTAGCAATTTTAAGAGTTCTGATCTAAAAAGTAAATGAAGAAGACAGCCATTCTAATTTCTCCCTTTATTTGTAATTCTCAGCTGCAGGGTCACGTTCTGCTGTCCTTCCAGTCCTAATTTCAGTGCTGCTTCCCAGATTCTTCACCCCTCAGGAAATCTCAAACATCTTTCCTTTCTGAATACCTAAAATACATGTAGCTTCCTTCCAAAAAAGCAGTGCTGTAATGTGCGGGCTTATTTGGTCTGTGTGTGTTCCAGGCTCCTGTGTGTCATCACTCTGAACAGAGGGACAGTGGGTAAAGCAGGAGGACAGAGTCACATTGTGCTAACGGGCAGCAGAGCTCCTTCCCAGGCCAGGCGCAGCTAATCCTCAAGACAACTTGCAGGCGCTGGGATTCAGTCTGGGGATGAGGCAACAGACTTGGTCTTTATGTGGTTTTATAAAGAATCACACAACTACTAAACCCGAGGGTAGGATAGTGTTTCACAGGCACAGTGTCTTCTTGAAAATCTAAATGCATAATCAGATGAGTCAGTTTGATGAATGGGAACGTCCATAGTGAATTCATTTCCTTCTAATTGGAATGATCTTGACTTGCCTGGTATTTTTTTTTTCACTAACACTTAGGTTTCTGAGTTCTTTTTATAATCAATACTTTTAAAATAAAAATTGAAATTCCTGTGCATAATAAAGTCCAGATTGGCATAAGATCATAGAAATTGAATAAAAGGAATATGTCCCCTTGAAAATATTTATGATGCTGAAACTACATACCCTATTCTCTTGGAAATATTAAACAGAAAAAAACAAATTTGTTTTTATATTTTGGAAGGTGTGTAGACATAATATATAAATGTAAATGTACATTACACATACAAATTTACAAAATTCTTTAACATAGACTCTAAATGACTTGATTATAATAGTCATTCCATTTAAAACATTCCCTGGTCTAACTTTTCTCTTGACTCTTTTGATTGTCAAGCTGCTTAGTTTAGGTGTCTGGAGATGCTCCAGTCAATTGTGTCTCTTTAGATAATAGTTCATTAAAACCTCTCAATCACATACTTATGAAATGAAGACACAAGAGTAACACTTAGGTAGTACAAGAGTAAATTGAAACTATAGCCTCTCTTTTCAATATTTTTCTGTAATCTATGAAAACATTTCTGGGTCTGTATAAACTTAATGCACATTTATTTTATCCTAGGCCTGGGCAAGTCTCACGATTTTAACAGCTGGATGCAAAATATGAAGCAGAGGAAGTTCATTCACAGTGTCAAGCCCTGCTCACGCTCACACGTCGTTAGCAGCCCTTGTCTTCAGGCTATTTCCTTGCCTTCCCAGGGACGCCAGCCCCCATGACTGAACTTCGGCCTATATAGGTGCTCTCTAGGCTTCTTCCCTCTCTTTCCAAAATAATCGCAATTGGCAGGTGGCTAATTCGAGAAGCTAATCCATATTAAAATGCCAGCCAGAGCCCAAGTGTTATTCTACTGCTCCTCCTAGGTCAGTGTCTTTTGGGGGCCTTGTTCAAGGACAAGGAGCAAATCTGGCATCTAATAATAGAGGAGAAAGGGTAGCACAAGAGGTGCTGTGTCCTTGGGCTGCACAAGTTATGCACAAAGAGAGCACACTTACCTTAAAACCACATTAGTTGCTCAGATTATACAACTGGAAATGGAGGAACTTTCTGGAAAGAGGTGGAGGAAATAAAGAGAATATCTGTCTTTCCTTGTCATTTATACTTTGGGTAAATTTAGACAAAAATGAAAACAGTAAGGTACTTGAAGAATTATTCACAAGACAGGTAAAATCTCTGAAAACATTAAAATTCATCACAATTCTCAAGAAAATTAATTATTGTGCTAATTATTTAAATATAAAACACTGAAATAAGTTAGCCAATACTACGTATAGCAGCAGGAAGTATATAATTCTGTATGCACCTCAGTTTGATAAACTGAATGAATGTATTAAATAAATTCATTTGTTTTACTCATGGGAAAATTGGTATATTTTATCTTTCCAGGAAAGAACATAAATAATTTTAAATATGAAATTGTGGTTTTTTTGTGACAGCTGACATACTAGATAACTGGCAATTTAATAACAAAAATATGTCTTAACAGAAATACTTTAAATATTCATATCTTTATTAAATGATTTGGAGAGAAAATAAAAGCAACTCCTTGCTAAGTATAATATCTAACATGCATTTTTGTTTTGAAAGAAATGACCATTCACACTGTTTAGATAAGAATTTAAACAGAAGCCAACCCCAAATATTTACAAAACTTCTTTCTTCCTCACAAATAAAAAAGAAAACAAAGAAGCACCAACAGAGCTAGAATGAAAGGAGGAGTAAAACGTACTGGAAATCATTTCAAAATGAAAACATCAGAAGTCATGTTTTCTTTTTTTTCCTGGAGTTTTTCAAGAACTTAGATTGACAAATGCCAATGCAAAAGAAAATGTTAAATTTTATTTTGAGTTCCTTTTTATTCTATACATGACTAAGATATTTAGTCACATGCAGGCAAAAGCAAAGCTCAATTTCCCGGGAATAATTTCCAGACACTATGCCTATTACTTGAAAGTCCTGTGTTCTCTTTTTGTCTTTGTTTGTATACCTTATTCAAAAGAAAGTATAATAACACTTATGCTTGGTATGAGACCTTTGGAGAATGTATTACTATTTCAACTTTCAGTCAAACATTTTGCCTTGGGTTTTAAATATATAATAAGGCTTTTTCTTGATGAGAAACCATGTAAAAATGAAGGTCATGTGAATGTCAAGGCGGTAACAATGACTCATTTGAAAGGAATGTACATTTTAATGATTAAATGTTTTCTGACATCGAATTTTAAACAAGAATGTATACCAATGACAGGATAATTGAATTTTAAAGCTCAAAAAATAAACTTTAAAACAAAGTTTTAAAATCCTGTAACTGCCTTTTAAACACTTTAACAATGATATATTTCATTATTTTACTACTTAGTAGGAACTAAAGACACATCATGAAAGTGTCAAAAAGTGCTGGCTTGATGTATACAGGAGATGCAGTATCATTTATTTCAATCACTTGCTCAGTGTCCCAAGACACTATTGTCTCTAATTAGCAGCAAGAATTTATTCATTTCTAAATTCCTCTTAAAATGTGCATCCTTTCAACAGTATTCTCCAGCATCCCCTCTACTGTCCATACAGGCCACATATGAGCTATGACAATGGCATTATAAAATCATAAATATTTGTAACAAGATTAGAGATCACTTGCAGGTCTCTAAAGCCTAGCTATAATTCAGAAACTAGATTTCAGGACAATTGGCATGAATTAGCTACCGTGCATACAAACCCATCTGGTTAAAATTGTACAAACCATAATTAGCATAAAGTGAAAATTCATGGTACATTTCTCAAAAACATCTGTGGGTTTTTCTTCTTTGAATTCAAAATTTAAATGTCTTTGTTGATACTCAACTTTAAAGAATCACAATATTGTCAGCTACTGTTTCGAGAGTGTGGCAAGCTGGGGATGTTATGAAAATTACTTTTCATAATTATGGATTCTTACATTTTCCTTTTAAATAATGATATATGTCCTGGTTAGACTGCTATTCTCAAAGAAATCTCTAACTATTTTGATATACAAGCTTTCAATATCCAGGCTTCCTTTTGATATTTTTTACTATTTATTTATTTATTTATTTATTTGTTTGTTTGTTTGTTTATTTGGTACAGGGTCTTGCTGTGTAGCTCAGACTACTACTTATCTTCCTGTCTCAGCCTCCCAGCACTGGGCTTACAAGTGCATGCCAGTATGCCTGTTCCAGGGCAACACTGCATACCCAGGTCCAGCGCAGCACGTGGTACCAGGTATGGAACGTTGGTCCTTATGCTTGCCAGGCAGGCGCTTAGACCTCTGAGCTATCATCCCAGTCCAAGGATTTTAATTTTTTAGTTTGAGGTTTGTGAAAAGAACGGGTGACAAAGCAAGGCTCTATTTACCACAATTAAGGCACATAGAAAAATTAAAGACAACAAATTTTATTGAAAGGATTTATATTCGCAGGGTAAGCAGGCTATGCCAGTGTTAAAACTGACTCTCACTATTTTTCTTCTGGGTCTTAATTTCAAAGAATAAGAGCTTTTGGAGTTTTTCCTTCACTACCAGTAGAGAAACAACAAGAAGCATTGAATAAGTCAAATTAATATGAGATCAAATATTATTTTTTAGAAGCATGAGAAGGGAATCTCTGACCACTGTGTTAGGAAACATGCATTAGAGAGGATGATAGATTTTGCAGAAAGAATCATTTTATACCCATAATCTTCCTCTTGTACATGGCAAAAAATATTAACTTCTTTTTTTTTAATGTATGTGAAAAGGAAATTTTAAAAAGCAGGAAAATGAAAATCTTCTAGAAGGAGCTGTTATAGTTTTGAAGAAATTGGAAATAAACAAGAGTAGAAAACTATGTCAAGATACTTCATGAATCCATTAAGATCAACTAACCCAACTGTAGAAATTAAGACTGAACTCTTTGTTTGTTCATTCAAGCTATAAAATAGTCCAGTGGATTTAGGAATCCATTATTCCAGTTTTGTTTTCTCTTTCTGTATTTCTGCCTAAAAGTTCTGGCTACTACTAGAAGTAAAATTATGTTTAATTTTCCCCAAATATGCCCACTATCTATGGAAAACTGCTTCATGTCCAGTGTGTTTTGAATACAAAGATTTGTAAACAAAATGTTGGATTAACCATAGTCCACAGCGACTTACTACTATGCTAAAGATGACAAACTTGACATCTAATCTAAGTTAAAGAATGAATAATTTCTAAAATTTATTTTTTTTCCTGACTAATGGAATGCAAATCATTTACATTTTAATCTCAGAGCTCTGTTTCAACAAATCTCAGAAATCTGTTTCTCCATGACACTCTTCTATCAAAATTCCCTTTTTGGGCTGAGTGGCGGCCCCTCACTCCAAGAATCCTGTGCAATAGCACAAGGTTGTTCGGTGTATTCAAGAACAAATGCTCCCTATGCAACTTCTCTGACTAACCAAGATTCCAGGCCCTTTCACAGAGGTAAGAATGTTTCTCTGATTGCTGTACAAATCCGAAGTCTGAGGAAGCATGTTTTTACAAGGCAGAGTTCCATCCGCCACTGTTTATCAAGGCTGTTTAGTGTTCCTTCAAAACAAAACTTTTATTTATCTACTATCTAGGAGACAAAAAGGCTGAAAAATTAGTTTACTTTTAGGGGAAAATGCCATGCTTACAGAAATAATAGTGATGTCTGATTTTTAAAACTAGGACAGTCTACCTTGGAAATACATATTTTGAAATTATTGTTTTTGCTTATGTCAAAGGGATGATTAGTGCCTCAGTAAACAGAGAACCTTCCCAGGACACGCTAATAGAGGGCCAGCAGCCCACATATGGCCAGCAGCTTGGAGGATTTTTCTGCCACAGATGAGACTGCCCAAATGGTTTCTCGCATAAGTCCCAACTCATAAACTGCGTCCTTCAAGGCCAGCCATGCCAGAACTGGGCTCAAGGGTCTAAGCAGCCTTGGATGATGGAAAACAATGACTGCTTCCTAAGGAAGCCGCAGCTGCTTTCTGGAGAGACACCCCAGATGCCTGAATTTTCCCTTACTTTCCATTTTTGACTACCTGTTCTGGCAAAGGTTCCAACAAAGGGAAAAGCAGGCGGCAGGCACCCAGCTGTTTTCAATAAAGCTTGGCAACATAGGCACTGATTACATAAACACTACAGGCATGCAAGGAGCGTATTCTCTAGCTTTTCAGCTATAAAAAAAGGTGTGAGTCTCTTCCAACACTCCACCTCTCTTGCTGCTCCAAAAAATAATGATGATGATAACGATAACAGTATTAATTATGAAAACAATGATTACTAAAGGGAACATGAGCTCATGGGCTGCTGGGAAGGAGTTCAAGCAATACAAATGACTGGAAAGATGTGAAAGATGTGAAAACTCCATATTGCAAGGATGAGATGTTAAATACATACTTCATAAAATTGCAAGGTTAAAACGTGCCCTTAATTTGCTTTCTTATTTTTCCAATGACCAAGGCAAAAGGAATCACATGTTGCATTATCCATTAGCATTTGAGCAAAATTTCCACATGCATTGAACTACATAACTTTAAAATATTATATGTTAAATCTCCTTCAAGTGAGGTTACTTGTGAAGGATCATCTTAGGTTTACATCTCATAGTAACATTAGGCCCAGAAAACTGGAAAACCTGTTAAAATACTACAAGTTCTAAGAAGGATAGAATTTCCTGGCTTTTAAAGTATATCCACTACCTGGATCTGATAGTTGAAAACAGAAATTCCAAATAACTCATGTGTATAGGTCACAAATGCAAAGTTGTATAAGTTTGCAATCTTTGAAATATTAGAATAAGAATTTACCTGAGAATCGTAGAACAGGAAATAGAACATCGGCAATCTGTATACTTCCAAGGAGACTGTTTAGTTTTCAACAATCAAGGTGATGTGCTAATTAAGAGGCCAGAATTGTATTTAATCATTGATCTTACGATGCTCACTTATTGTTATAGAAATGATTCACAAAAATGAGTCTGGCCAAGTTTCTTTAATATATCTATTGTCCTTTTAGTAATTTTGTTTCTTCTGAGATAATGAAACATATTCTCTAATCTGGGTTTTTCTTACGGATTTGGTACACGGTCTCACTATGTAGCTCAGACTCATGGTGCTTCTCTTGTTTTACCCTTCCCAGCACTGGGATTAGAGGCCAGCACCACTAAGCCCGGACTCATTCAACCTCTCAGCATGCCTGGGGGCGGGGCCAGTGTGGCCGGCAGTACCCGGGTAATCTGGGTTTTGAATTGGACATTTCCAAAGAAAAATTGCTTAGAAATTAAAGCATTAGAAGAAATTCCTTAATTATTTTTTGGCAAAGTAATTTATGATAAGATGAGCAAATTCAAAATCAATACATTATTTGATAAAATAGATCCTTGACAAATTAGTGAATACACAAAGGCTACTACTCTGTGTTTATGATGCAATGAATATGGCCCAGAATGTGACCTTATAATGCCAAAATAACTATGGGAAAGAAATAATCTGATCAGGCTGTCACACAGCAAAACAAGCTATTTTGCATAAGGAGGTTTTATGGATTTTAAATTTCTATTCATATATAAGTGGGGATAATAGATATCCTAATTTTAAAAAGGTTATAGATAATTATTGACTTACCTTTTAGCAGCTGTGGGCTACTATGTAAAATAGATTCTTAAGCTATGTCATTATTTCTCTAAAATGCTCAAAGTTATACCTGAAACCAATGTGGTTAGGAGTCACTCTAACAAAGGAAGTAAAGACCACTTTATTGAAAAGTTCAGTACTCTGAAAAAGAAAAAGGAAAAGGATATCAGAAAAAAGAAAAATAGCCATTGTTCATGAATAGGAAGAAGCAACATAGTGAAAAGTATGTAAAAGTTGAGAATTGCTTCTACTGAAAGCCATGCGCCGAAGTAAAGCTCTCCTGCTTTGTATTATGGCTGTCGAATATTTTTCTTAGTGATGAAAAAGTAACTTCAGACATTCCTTGTTACCTGCCCTTACACCCCCTGACCCTTCTCCTTTCTTTCCACTTGTCTTTTTTTGTTTTTCTTTCCACTTCTCTAATCATAGTTTCTTTTCTAATTCCTTGTCATCTGTCTTAGGTATATTTCTGTTGTTGTTTGTTTGATTTATTGATGAGACTACACAGCACCTAAAGTTGAAGGAGGAAAGGTTTATTTGGGGTCACATTTTCTAAAGGTTTCAGGTCATAGTTTGCTCGTTCCAAGGTAAAGTGGTATGGCAGAGGAGAAATGATTCCATGGTGGGAAGAAGGCAGCGAATCAGCAAAATCATGAAGCAGCAGCAGCAACAGCACCTTCATTCACACCTTGTGTTCTACCCAGACTATGCACCCCGAGGGGGCATAGCACTGGCACCGAAGGAGGGGCTTTCTTTAACCCTAGCATCATATCAAGAATCGGTGCCCCCATCACATCCTTAACTCCAGAATCACATTTTCTAGATCCAGCCACCTCGGAAAACCTACACCTTTAGCTGCATGAAGCTTTGGGAAGACACAAGCCGTAACCTCTGTCCCCTAAATTCTACATGTTAGAAAGAAAATATGATATTTGACTTTCTGATTTTGTCCTATTTTGCCCTACATGATAATTCTCAAAAAGATTCATTTTTCAGCAAATGACATTATTTTGTTCTTTTTATGGTTAAAACATATATATTATGTATTATATGTTGTATATTATATGTTATATTATATATTTGATTTATCTATTAATGGGCACCTAAGTAGGTTCCATATGTTGGTTATTGCACTTTATGCAAAACTAAACATGAATTTGAAATTATTCCCATAGCATTTAATTTTAACTCTTTTGGGGATATAGCAACAATTTGTATAGTGCAAGCAAATATTTCATTTTTTTTTAGTACTTTGAGGAACTGAAGTATTATAGTTCAGCATAATACTTTTCTCTGTGATCTCCAAGGTGGTGGTACTAGTTTATATTCTCATCATCAGGATACAATGTATAATATAATATATAATATAATATAGATTCTCAGTAAGTATTCTCAATCTAATTTTAATGTTTAAAGAATATTTTTCACATATTTATTAACCATTTCTATTCATTTATTTATTTTTAATGTATTTAGTACAGGGTCTACAGGGTCTCACTACACAGATCAGACTCA
>NDGN011377686.1:554-15422 GCA_002564285.1 Tympanoctomys barrerae
TCACGGGGATCACTGTGTGGCCTTCCCAGGGAGAAGCCAGTGTGGGCAGAGTACAGCCCTGGGTGGCCTGACCTGGAGAGGGTCGAGTCCAGCTTGTGTGTGTGGGTGCTTATTCTCTGTCCTTTCAGGAGGAATACACACTTCCTGGGCTTTGGGGGTTGCAAGGAACAGACCCATTTGCCTTATCTGGGGGTGGCTGGCCTGGAAGGACCTAATCTGACTGAAAAGCGACAGAAAATGAGATGCTGAGCCCTTTCTTAGGGGGCTGGGTCCTTTCTAGGGGTTGATCTCCAGCCTTGGGTTGAATTCAGCTTCTCCCACGGTGGGGACCCTGGAGGGGACACCCAGAGAATCAACATCCATGTGGGCATCTCCAGCAGGTAAAAGCCTTGTTTATTTATAAATAAACCAAAGATCCAGAGAAGGAAGGTGAACAGCAAATGCTTCTCTATTGAGTTGCAGGTCCCCATGTTCTTTTAAGTCGGTGGCTGCTTCCGAGGAAACTGGAAGAGGGCTCTGTACCTCGCAGATAGAGACAGCAAGGGTGGGTGATTAGTTGGTCTTTCTGGAAGTTATCTAAGCATGACCCAGATTTCAAGTGGGGGGGACACACCCTGCTCCCCAGGCTGGCTGTCCACCAGACTATGCCTGAAGGTGCTGCTTTTCTTTGGCACCAGCGGCCTTTGGTGAGAAATGAACAGGCTGGACTGGTTCCTGGGGATCAGGGCCTGGACCACTGTCCTTTTTGTGTATGGCATCCACTCTTCCTTTCCACAGGGCTGTGCCCTTTTTGGTCTCTTGGTCACTATTTCAGGAATGATTGGGCTGATGGCTGGATTTGCTTCTGGGGGTACTTGAGATTGTTGGCTTCCAGGTGTTGGAATTGTAGCCAGGGCCATTAGGTCATGGGCTGTGCATGGTCTACTTTGGGGATATGGCAATCAAAATTCAGCAGAAGTCCTTGTTTTAGGGTGAGGTGCACCCCTCCACCATGTCATTTCCATCAGGGTGCCTGAGACCGGAGCTAGATCTTTAGCTCCTAAATTCCAGCCTCACGAGAGTCTGTCCCTGAAGGGAGGTGCCTCTTCCTCCTCCAAGGAGTCAGGCCTGGGAAGCACTCGCTGCCCACCATCACCCCAGTGAGTGCTAGGGTGCCCAGAATTGCTTGAATGTCTGCCTGTGCCCGGTGGGTGGCTCTGGGGTCCTACAGGAAGAGTTCCTGAGCTGACAGGTCTCTGCGTTGAAAATGGCTTTCTATCCACTCTCCAGAGCCAAGCCTGGGCTCCAGTCTTCTAGCAGGAAGGGAAGGAGGTGGGAGCCTTCTGTGTGTCCTGAGCTCACCCCGTCCAGCCTAGGCCCTGCGACTCGCAACGCTGGTGGAGGGGGAGCCACAGTGGCCGCTCCCCAGGAGGACATGGGGGAGATGCAGGTGGACGGCAGCCTGGCTGATCTCCGACTGGCTTGCCCGAGGCTCTCTTGCTCTTCCATAGCTTTGTGATGAGTTGTGAATTTTCCCCCCTCTGCAGAGTTTTTGTTCTCTGTTTGGCCTGAGGTAACAAACACATTGTACAGCCCCCCTCCTGACAGGGAGAGCTTGCCACCCCATTCCTGATCTGTCACCTAGCCAGGTCACCCAGCCAGCATCGAGCCAGCCTTCTCTGGGAGGACGGAGGGAGGAGAGACAGGGACTGGAGCAGCTCTCTATGGAAGGATTCAGGCCAGCAGAAGCTGAGCTGGAAATGCTGAGGCGTCGGGAGAGCAGGGCAGAATGTGCACTTTCAATCCAAATATTGTGGGCATTTATGAACACACATTTAAATGTTGATTCTGAACTTTTAGAGCAAAGTCTAGAATATGTATAGGAAGCACATAAGTTGGGCCCAGCTTCTGGTGTGGTCCCTGGCCCAACGGCAGACTAGGAGCAGGGGCCCCAGAAACCTCCCTTGCCTTGTCCTCATCACTCTGGACAAGGGGACTGGTGTCCTGGCTTCACTTCCGTTCCCTTCCATCCTCATAGAAACAACTGACACCATATGTTCTTTCATGTCTGGCTTCCTGTGAGAGGCAGCTCCAGCACTGTAAACGTAGAGGATTTCCCTTCTCCTTTTTGCATATTATTATTAATAATTATTTGTTGGTACTGGAAATTGAACTCAGGGACTTCACACTGAGCTCCATCCCCAGCCCTTTTAAAATTTTTAAATGTTGAGACAGGGTCTTGCTAAGTCACTAAATTGCCCAGGTGGGGCCTGAGCTTCGAGTCTTCCTGCTTCATGTCTTGCGCTGAGTCCCCCTATCCGCTTGTTTCTCTCGGATTTGTTCCTAGGTGTGGCCTCCCCTTTCTTGCCTTCTGATGATGTGTAGTGAGGATGTGCTTGGACATGGAGTTCACCGGGGTGCGGTTGTGTAGGAGTGAATGAACTCGGGTGTCTGCTCACAGAGCGTGGAGCGTGACTCCAGAGTAGCAGTTTCCGGGCCTTGAGTGCTGAGGAGACCGCGGCCTTGGTTTCCCACACTCAGGGGCAACATGATCTTGGATCACTTTCTTTTCCACCAGGGCTCCCCCCACCCCGCCCCACCCCACCCCAGGCTTAAGCTTGAGGCCAACACAGAGAATTAAGGCTTTTCAAACTCTTCCAAAGTAGAAAAACTGAAATGCAAGCCTTTGTCCTTCAAGCTCGTCTTGTTACCTGTTTCCTGGTAGCAGTGCCCGGCCACCACGGCTGGTTCTGTTTCCAGGCATTGTGATTCTGGCCTTACCATGGCAGAGATAGGCTCTGTGGCTGGCAGAAATCTTGTATCTGTCCAGTAGGTGCAGCTATCCTGGGGCCAATGGGTGCTGTGTGTAACTTGTGCCGGGCTGGTGTCCCTGCAGCCTTCTCATGCTGGGTTGTCCCTCGGCACCACGGAGAGCCTACCATTGTGCAAGCCCACATGTGGCCACACTCGGTCTCCTGAGTCTCGCCCAAGGCCCTGTGTTTTGGTGCAGTGACAGGAGCTCAACAGAAAGCTCCGAGTCAGGTTGACATCAGGTAGCCTGCAGACACTGGTGAATGGGAACACCTCTAAATCTGTTGTTTTCTCAAGGAAGGCTATGTGAAGGGAATAGGCTACATGGTAGATGGGGAGCCGTGGGGATGCAAGCTCACGCTGTCTGTCCTGAAGTGTAGAATGTTCTAGAAGGTGCAATTGTAGCTGGCAGGGAGACCTGGAATGCAGGTCTGTCTACTAGACCAGACTGGCTGGGATTTGTAGAACATAAACATTTGGGAAAGTAAGACAAGATGGGTTTTAGGTTGGGAATGTTTTCAGTGTGGGTGTTACCCTCACTGGCAATTCAAAACTCTGAAAACTTTGGAAAATCCAAAAATGAAGGCCAGGTATGGTGGCTTTTGCTTGTCATTCCAGTACTTGGGAGGTGGAGGCCAGAGGATCGCTGTTTGAGGCCAGCCTCTAGGCTTAAAAAAAAAAAAAAAAAAAGCCCAATTGCGAGTAAAACCTTATTGGAAATGAGTTCATATAGTTCATATGAGTGTTTTTCCCCCTTCTCCTTTTGTGGTGCTGGGATCCCAGGGCCTTGTGTATACTAAGCTACACTCCCTGCCCTTTAGACTTTATTTTGAGTCAGTCTCCTCAAGCTGACTGGGCTGGCCTTGAATTTTCGAGCCCTCCCGAGTGGCCAGGATTACATGCATGCGCCGCCTTCCTGGGCTAGCAATCGGTGGCTGGTCCTCTGGTGATAACAGCATGTCAGCAGCTACTGGGCACGCAGCGGTGACTGTCCATCCTTGGTGTGGGCAGTGGTGCTGAGCTGGGCAGTGGCCAGCCAGGGAGGGTTAGTGCATTTTCAGTTCAGAAAAGTTTCACCTTGAGTGTGGGGTTTTAGGAACGCAGGCCAGGCGTCCCTGTGTGGGGAAGTGGGTCTCACACTGCCATTGCCCAGGTTGGCTTGCTAGAGTGGAGGCTGTGACCCCTGAGTTTGGGATGGGCTTGGGGGTTTTGGGTTTCTGAGCAGCTTCTGTCTCTTCCTGCTCCTAGTCCAGCCAAGCATCCCATATGCTCAGAATGCTGGGCCTGTTGTCTTTTTTCCTCTCTTAAAAATCAGACCTATCGAGGTATCATTTATTTCTGGCAAAATTCTTTTTTTTTTTTTTTTTTTTTATGTGCAGCTCAGTGAGCTTCTACAAGTGCCTGTGATCATGTAGCAGCCCCTGCCAAATCAAGATATGGGAGAGGGCCACCACTGTGCGTGATCCCTTAGGGTCCTCGCCACGCCCTGCTCCTCCAGTCTGTCCAACCAGTGATCTGATCTCCATCCCTACAGTTTCATCTTTCCTAGAAAGTTATTTAAATAGAGTAACTCAGTATGTAAGGTCTTGCTAGGTTAATAAATTGTCCATGCTGGCTTGAATGTGCTATTCTCCTGCCTCAGCCTCCCAGACAGCTGGAATTACAGGTGTGTGCCACCACGTTTGGCTCATAGATAGCTTTTGGGGCCCGGTTTCATCACTGTTTGGAGTTCTTCCTAGGGTACTGCATGTGTCAGAAGCTGGTCCTTCTTCATGACTGAGTAGTATTCTGTGGTGTGGCTACACCACAATTTGTTCTTAGTTTCTGAAGACATCGGGGATGTGAGTAGAGTAGCCATTGACACTGGAGCATAGCATCCGGAGAACTCCGGAAATATCCATTTTGTAGCTCTTGGATAAGTAAACACCCTGGGGGAGGTGGCCGAGGGGTGTGGTATGTGCATGCATAGCTTTGTAAGGGTCAGCTTAACTATATTCCAGGTGGCTGTGGCATTTTACATCCTCTTCTTGGTTATCCTTCTCCAAGGCCCCGTTTCTAAACTCCAGAGGACATGTGAGTGCAGGGGTTAAGGGTCAGGGATGTGAATCTTCAGAGTGGTGAGAACAGTCGTGTTGAATGCCAGATGCAGAAACGGGGGAGAGTGCGGCTGCTGTCGGAAGCCTCACGTCTGTGCTGGAGAGAGGAGGGGTCTCTGGCATGGGGGTGTGTTCATTCTGCCAGCCACCAGTAAAACCTCAAGCTCTTTCTGGGAGGCTGAGGCAGGAGGATCCTCAGCCTGGCAATGTCGAGAATTAGCAAGACCCTGTCTCAAAATACAAAATTGAGAAGGCCTGGGGGTGCATCATCTCAGTGTGAAGGCCCAGAGTTCAGCTCCGTGTACTGGAAACAAAATTTAGAACATAAAGCTCTGAGGTGATGAGCTTCACATCCTCCCCCACTCATCACAGCGCCTGCATTGTGCTCAGCATGAAGTAACAACCCCGTGCACGTTTGTTGATTGGATGGAAGAAGTACCTGTTTCTCATGCAGTAGCTTAAATATTGGCCTAATGTGATTTACAATTGTGCCAGCGTTTTGGGTGTAGGTTCAGGGGGTAGAGACCTGTCAGAGGCTATCAAAAGTGAGGATGCTTGTGTATTTGAAAGCAGTGGATCTCTGGGAATCAACTCTCCCTTGAGGGGCCTCCTTCGGCTGCTTGGGGCTCTCTTGCCTGTCGAGTTGCTCCTGGAAGCCAACACAGGTGTGCACTTCTCCGTGGACGAAGGCAGGGATGGAGGGTGGACGCAGTCAGAAATCATTAGAGGCAGGGCCCATATGGCAGACGCATTTCTGAGAATACTAAGGTGGCTTCTGGGGAGAGGGCTGCCTGGTGTCTGCCCATAAAGAGAGCGGGAAGGAGAGAAAGCTCGTGGAACTTTGGGGAGCCCTGTGTCTGGACTCCACTCACCATCCTGGGCACCTGTGTGGGGAGGACACGGCTTCCGGGAGCATCCATCTTGCAGGAGTCACTGGAGATGAAATGCCATCATGCACGGGGGGGTGACCAACACAGTGTGTGGCAGAGACAAACCCCGGATTCTAGATCTGTCCTCCAAGGCACGGGCCTGTCCCCAGAATTTTTTGTTAGGAATTTTGGCGAATACAAGGCTGTGTAGCCAGAAGCGGGCACACTGGGGCCCTCTGACTGGCCAGCGTGGGCTCGTCCATCTGCGTAGGACACTCCTGAAAGCCACCGCCAGGCATTTTGCATCCTCAATTCTTTCTGGAAGCTTTCAGGAGAAAGAAAAAAGCATCCGTGCCCACTTGACCCATTTTCCTATTCCCTTTGGTCTAAGATAAAATTACCTCTCTTCTCCTCCCCAGTCCCTCCCTGGGCGGGT
Source organism: Tympanoctomys barrerae (assembly GCA_002564285.1). NCBI lineage: Eukaryota > Metazoa > Chordata > Mammalia > Rodentia > Octodontidae > Tympanoctomys > Tympanoctomys barrerae. The sequence goes on from NDGN011377686.1 coordinate 6,746, forward strand.
GACAAGGTGAGGGAGAGTTAGAGTGTATAATTAGCCGTCCCCCCACTAACCCCCGCCGTCTTTAGCTCTGACCAGGAGTCCGGCTCTGAGCCACATGGCTCAGGCCAGGTCCCAGGAGCCCCACCTTCCTCTCATGCAGACCCAGTGGAGAAGGAACATGCTTGGATATTGGGTTAGAAATTGGGGCCTCCCCTCCCCCACTCCACAGCCCCTGCCTGACCTGAGGCTTCCCGACAGACAGCTCAGAGGAAGAAGAGTCAGGCGTGCTCCTGGACGGGGGCCAGGGGCGTGGGCTCGGGCTCAGGAACCTGGCTTGGAAACCTGCAGAGCAGCAGCTTTTGCCTGAGTGGGGCCAGCAGTCCCCATGGGCCTGGCACTGTCCTCACTGAGTGTCTTGGGAAATCTTATTGGCCTTGGGCAGATAGGGACATTGGTCACTCAGGAATGAGTCTCTCTCTCTCTGTGTGTCTCTCTGTCTCTGTCTCTGTCTCTCATCTTTTTTGAAGACAGGGTCTTACTTTGTAGCCCAGGCTGGCCTCAAGCTTGTAGCGATGCTCCTGCCTCAGTCTCCTGAGTGCTGGGATTACAGCTGTGCACCACCATACCCATCTAGCTCAAACATTTTATGGAAGGAAGGCTATTTTAAAGCAGCTTTAAGGCAGCAGATATGGGAGAGACCAGAGCTTTGAGGCCAGATGCCTGTGTTAGCTGGATCAAGCTGGCCTACCTGGAGCTGCACATTCCTACGCCTTCCTTTCCGACCTGCAGGCACTGTGGGCATCCCGCACCTCCAGTCCCCAGGCTGGCCCCCAGGGAGCAGCCCCACTCTGGATACAGCCAAGAGGGAAGTGTAACTTAGTCATTGTCCTGCCAGCGAATAATACACACGCTGCAAAGTTTGCTTCTCATTTTAGGCCTGTGTGTAAAGTGTATGTGTAACTGGGTTTGTTGTTGGTACCAGGACCTAGCACTTGCCAGGCAGGTGCTGTCCTACTGAGCTATCTCTCTGGCCCTCTATGTGGTTTTCAGCCAAGTTTTAAAAGTATTTCTGGGGCTGGGGATGTGGGCAGTGGCAGAGTGTTGTGTGGTCTGTGTGTGGCCCTCAGTTCCATCCCCAGCACTGCAAATGAAGGGGAAAAAAGCCCATATTTTTATACTAGCAGAAGTTGCGGGGACGGAGCGTATGGATAGCACCTTTTCATGCTTGAGCATGAACTCACCAGTCTGTCTCAGATGAGGCGCTGGGGCAGATCTAGAACTTGCTCTGTGGGGTGACCTGGCTTTTGGCTTTGAGAGTCTCATTTCCATCATTAACCTTTATGGGGTGTGTGTGTGTGTGTGTGTGCGTGTGCGTGTGTGTGTGAACGCGCATGCGTGCACACACACGCGCACACGCATGCATGGTACCCTTTTTGTTGTTTATTTTGAGATGGGGTCTCCCTAAGTTGCTAAGCTATCCAAGCTGGGCTGCGACTCACAATCCCCCTGCCTCAGCCTCTCCAGAGTGCTGGAATTATGGGCCTGCATTCCCTTATGATTTTCTTTACTAAGAATGAGCACAGGAGAGGAGAGAGCTCAGTGGCCATCACTGGTCACAGCTGTGAACTCTGTGTGACCATGAGCCTGTCAGAGCCGTGACACTAGGTGCCTGCGCTGGAGGAGGCAGAGAAAGAGGAGCAGACATGGTACCCGGCAGCACTGAGAGGCGGGGCCGAGAACAGACAACCCTCGCTATGCATCTTAGCCCCAGCTTGTAGTCCCATGCCTCAGTCTTGTCATCAGTCAAATGGGGACAGCAGTGCCATATCCCAGGAAGGATGAGAGGCCCTGTCCACGGTGTAAGGGGCATGCATAATTATCTGTAGAAAGCAGCTGGGTCAGAAGGCCTCAGGCTTCTCGAGCTAGTGTGTGCTCCACCCTGACCCCAGGCTCCGCACCTCCAGGGCCTGAACACATTCGTTTCTGCAGTGCTGTGCAAGCGCTTGCCACTGAGCCACAGCACGGCTGGTGTGTCTTGGGGGCATAACAGACCATTGCTTTACCCCTAACCCAGTTTCACAGCACAGTCAGTCTCATCTCTCCTTGAACCCCCTTCTCCTTCTCTAACTAGACAGATGGCCCTCTGTGTCTGTGGGCCTCACATCTGCAAAGTCAGCCAGACACAGGTGCAAAACACAGCATTAGGGGAAACATTAATGTACAGACCTTTCTTTTGTCCCGGTTTCTTCACTGATACGGAGTAGCAACCATGTTTACATTGTGTCAGAGTTCTAAGCCTGCCAGACGTGACCCAAAGCCCACAAGAGGAGCTGTGCAGTCCCGTGTTTCTGAACTTGTTCATCTTCTGGGCTGCATTTTTTTTTTTTCTGTTTTCAATCCTCCCTCTTCTTCAGATCCATCTCTTGTTGAGAGTAGTTGCTGATCATTTGCTGTATTCTTCTCTACTGCATAATATTCTATGATGATTCAACTGTTATCCATTTTCCTGAGTGATGGACATTGGAGCGTTTCATTTGAGTTTTTTTTTTTTTTTTTTTTCGTTATGATGAGTGGTGCTGGTGTGATGAGCTCATCATTTTTTGAATAAATGAGCCCAAGATGTTGATTTGAGTCTGTGCATTTGGGAATGTCACCACAGCTAGTTTCAGAGAGTTGTGGGTGCATCAGACAGGCCCTGACAATGCCAATTTGCAGCCCAGGGGAGCCCCGCCCTGTTTGTGTTGTGAGGGCCGACATCAGGCTGTGAGCTTGGCAGGGGTGTGGTCACACTGAAGCTGCACAGCTGAGTTCTGAGTTCAATCCTAGCTCTGGGGGTTACTGGTTGTGTGGCCCACTACAGGTTGTAGTCGGCTCTGTGCTTTGCTTTTTGCCGTGGTTTGAACGTGCCCCGCAAACTCCTGTGTGGGGAAACCGAGTAGCCAATGCCAAGGCTGAGAGGCGGGGCCTCTGAGGGGGTCTGGTTAGTGACTTCTGTGGGGCAGGGTTTCTGTAGAGGAGTCCCCCTCCCTCCTCCCTTTCTCTGCTCCTGTCCATGGCTCGGGTCTGAGCCACAGCCTTCACANTGAGCTGCATCCCCAACCCCTTTCATTTCTTATATTGAGACCTGCTCTTGCTAAATCACTGAGTTTCACAGACTGGGCTTGAATTTGTGATCCTCCTGCCTCAGCCTCCCAGAGTGCTGGGCCTACAGGTTGGGACTGCTACCCTGGACCCTAGCCTTTCTTTCTCCCCTTTGTGCTTTCTGCCATGTGCTGTGTGGCCTGAAGACCCTCACCAGAGGCCAGCAGCTGGATCCTGGACTCTAGCACTGTGTGGAAGGAATTGCATTTCTTCACCGCTTACCTGGTTTGTGGCATTTGGCTGCAGCAGTGCAGAGCGGACAGAGACAGTTTCTGTCTGGTGGGTGTGGTGACAGCACCTCTTCCTGCAGGACTGATGGGACGAGTCATGCTGCACACAGGGCATGCCTGGCCCTGCTTGGAGGAGGGAGAACAGGGGGGTGGGGGGTGGTCTCTTTGGGGGTTTCTGATCTGAAAGGGACTAGGGTGTGGCACACAGTGGGTATTGTGTCATTGTTCATCTGCCTTCGTTTCTGGAGCTCCCCGCTGCCTTGGTCTCTGTTGTGCTTTGGCCTCTGTTGCTCACCCATCTTCCTGTATGGTCAATTCAACCAGTATTGTCCAGAGACTTAAGCCAAGAGTCAAGCATGGTGTAGTCAATCCCAGCATGTGGAGGCTGAGGCAGAGGGATTGTAAATTCAAGCCCAGTCTGGGCAATTTAGATTTTGTTTCAAAATAAAAAACATAGGAAAGCTGGGAATATATGTAGCTCAGCATGAAGGCCCTGGTTTCAACATCCAGTACTGGGAAAAAAACCTGTATAAACCAAGATGAAAGAATCAATAAGGTCTTGTTGCTGATGTTAGATTCCAGGATTCCTGGGCTCAAGCAGAATTCTCTCTTTTCAGCAATCCTGTTCCATTTTCCTAATTGACCTCCACTCTTATTTCCTATAATCCATTGCCAGACTCTCCTGTCTCCCCATTCCTTCCTCTTAACTTCTCTTGCCCCAGCCCTGCCTTCTTCTGCAGACCACTGTCTTTGAAGTCTTCAGATACTTCAGGGCAGCGAGATACAGGGGCTTCTGTAAGAGTCCTGTCAGGAGTTAAAGTGTTTGGTCTTGAGCAAACTGGAATAGTCAGAAATATTAATGGACCTGAACTCTCTGTGGAATAGTAGCTTACAGTGCAAAAATTTGACAATTTTGCCTGTTAATAGTCACATTGCAACCATCGTGGGTGTTTGTGTTTTATGGGGAGGTCAGAGAACCTCTATAGTTAGCATTGGATTCTTGAGTTGATGGATGGGTGGATGGATGGATGGGTTGTGGATGGATAGATGGGTAAATGATGTATGTATGTGTGTATGTGTTAGTGGATGAGTGGATGGATGGGTTGTTGGGTGTATGTATGATGTGTATATGTATGTATGGATGGATGGGTTGGTGGATGGATGGATGGATGAATGGGTTGGTGGATGGGTGTATGGATGGCTGATGTATAGATGGGTAGATAGATAAATGGTTCATTGGGCAGATAGACTGGATGAATGGGTAGATGGGGTGAAGGAAGTAAAGATGGACAGATAAAGGAGAAAAGGATGGATGGGTATCAGATGGGTGACTAGATGAGTGATACATAAGTAGTTAAGTAGGTTATTTTATGACTAGATGGGGAGTGAGTGGACAGATGGATGGATAGCTGGATGAATGGATGGATGGGATATGAGTGACTGCGAGTGAATGAGTAGACAGGAAGATGATGAGATTAGGTAAAAGGGTGAAAAGATGGACTGGCGGGAGGTGCTGAATGCTGGCTATGAGGATACATGGGCAGGGTGAGTGTCCTGCTGGGTCTTGCTGACATTTGGGGTTCATATTGACTTGAGAGTAAGCAAACCTCTCTACCCACCACCCTAGTTCTGCCTTTTCTGGTGCCAGCTGAATCTGCCATGCTTTTATAAAACCCAGTGTCACTGTACATCTGTCACACCTGTGTGATCAGAAAACTCCTTGCAGGCAGGGCTTTCCCTTCCTTGAAGTCTGTGGCAGTTGCCATTCCATCTCCTACAGGAGAATTTATTTGGTAACAGTAGGGAAAATAAATGGTGCTGCTGACAAAGACTATTAAAATTCTAGAAACACCTAGTTTTGTTGTTTCAGTACTGGGACAAAGAGTGAAAGTCCTTGGATTCTGCTTTGGATGGCTGGAATAATATAATATATAGTGTACAGTAGTAGTATAATTTATAGGATATATGCTGGATACTCTTCCAAGGAGATTGTGCAAGTGGCCCTGCATGTGACCCATCAACCAGGGATTGCAGATTATAGTTAGAGCAGGGCCCTGGGACCTGTGCTGTCACTGGTCTCATCCCTTCTGCTCTGTTCTAGCTCTGACAGTTCTGTCCTGCACCAGAGTCATTCACCTCTCATGGTTTTTGCACTAGTTGTTTCCTCTACCACCAAGATAGCTCCTGTCCTCTCTTCCTCCAAGACCCAGGGGCACCTCCTTCAAGAGGCTTGTTCTTGTTTATTGAATATTGAGAGTAAAATGAAGAATAGAAAAATATTTGTATATACCAGGCATGGTGACACACCTGTAATCCAAGTACTCTGGGAGGCTGTGGTAGGAGAGCTGTAAACTCATACTCAGCCTGGGCAGGGTAGTGAGACTGTCTCAAAATTAGAAAGGGCTGGAGATGTAGCTTAGTGTGCAGGCTTTTCTTTTAATCCCCAGGACCCCCACATATCTGTGTGCATGTAATTTTCCCAGCCAGAAAGAATCTCAGAAGGTGTACTATATTTTGTTCCATATCATTTTATGGGTGTAAACTTTTATGAGCACAATTCCGTGCCTCTAGATATCCTTGGAAATCATCAGGTACCATTTTAGTTGCAAAGGTCGTACAATGCGCAAAGGTAGTCAACCATATGTCATCAGCATTGTAGAACTTCATATTTATTATCCCAGCTGATGGAAGTTTACATATCACGTTCCAACAAAATGAAGACATTGTGATTTGACAGATGGACCTAACAACTTGAGAAAGGGTCATGTTATTTAAATGCGCTCAGTGATACTGCATGGGTGGGAAGTGATTCCAGAAAAGGCTGCTGTTAATATCTGATGACATTCTACTCTATGGCTTTGTATATTTCACATTGTGTATTTGCTTTGCCAGGATAAGTAACAGCGCTGTGAACATCTTTGTGTTCAGTGTTGCTGTCCTTGGTCCTGATTCCCAACACGCTCTTCAGTCTCTGTACTGTGCTCCTGGCTGTCATAGAAGCTCTGTGATTACTAATGTCTTTGAATCTGTTAGAGGATTATGAAGCCAGGTGACTGGTGTATTTAAGATGTTGTTGAGAAAGAACAGGGAGAGAACAGCTAATTGACTTGAAACTTTTCCTTGGCTTCATGTAAACTGGGGGCGATTTTGCCCCAACCCCAGGGAATTTCTGGTGATGTCTAGAGACATATTTGGTTGTCACGAGTGCGGGGGATGGGGTGGGGTGCTGCTGGCATCTGGTGGGTAGGGATCCAGGAATGCTGCGAAGGACCCTAAAATGCACACACGACAGCCTTCGCAGGAAAGAGTTACCGGGCCCAGCTGTCAATGATGCTGGCGTTGACAAATCCTGATGTCATAGATGCCCTTGTTTCCTTGAGAGGAGTGGGTGGATTGAGGATTTTCGGGTGACTGAAATTGAATTTACAGTTTCTCTTCCTCACTGGGTGTCTAAACCAGTTTTCTGTGAACTTTAGATCCTACATGATCAGCAGCAAGCCCGCCACCAGCTCTGGTTGATATAAATATAGACGTGTGGATAGCTGGAGGTCTCCGCCGCGCCAGGAGCTGTTGGGATGGACGCCCATGCAGCCTCCCCTCCCCTTCTCTCCTCCACCTTCTCTTCCTCCTCTGCTGCTGGGCGTGCAAGTCGTGTCTCACTTCCTGTGGGCTCTTGGCTTGGTGAACACCGTGGGTATAGACGGTGCTGAATTCCCTGGATTCCCACAGCCCAGGCTGGGCCTGCATATGAACAGGAGACAACCCTGGGAGCTGACTGGCTCACTGCTGGCTGTTCCTCTCTCCCTTCAGCCCTCTGTGTGCCTCTGAGCAGGAGGTGTACTCAGGGTGGCTACCAGGGTCTCTTGCCATGGGCTCTGCACCATGGTGACTGTTCCATTTTATGCTAAAAGAAATGGCAGAGACACTGCATTTTTTCTCTGGCACAGGAATACTTTTTATTTTCCATAACAAAAAAAATGAGGTCATGTTGTGCAGATGTTTTCTGTTTTCCTTTGCTTGCAGTACTGGGGCAGGAGCCCAGGGCCTCACACATGCCAGGCAAGTGCTCGCCACCGAGCCGCACTGCCAGCTCTTTTTTTATATGTATAATTTTGATACAAGCTCTTGCTAAGCTGCCCATTCTGGACTTCATTAGTGAGTCTTATTCTTCAGCCTCTGAAGTAGCCAGGATGACAGGCACGTGTGCCGTGAGTGTCAGAGTATCAATGTCCTGCCCACATTCCTATACCTGTGAGTAAATATTTCCTTGTGACAGATTCCTGGAAGCAGCATGGAGTGTCACTGTGCATTCTTTTATGGAAGACATGGCGCCAGTTCTGCACTCCAAGGGGCTGTCTTCTGGGGTCAGAGCAGAGGTTCTATAGCCCAGCTGCGGGCTCAAGTCCATCCAGCAAGATGCTAAAGTGGGAGAACTGCAGACTGGGTTAGCTGGGCTCAACTACCAGCCTGGCTTCCTCCGATTCACATCCTCTTCAGGAAAATCACTCACTCCCCAACCTCAGTTTTTCTTATCTGTGAAATGGGTGCAGCACGAGTGCCTACCTCATCGGGTTGTCGGATGCATCTGCACAGAGTGACACCAAATAAATGTTTGCCTGTCATCTCAGCACTCCAGGAGGCTGAGGTGGGAAGTGCCCAAGGTTAAGCCCAACCTGGGAAGTTTGGTGACTTAGCAAGACCCTGCTTCAAAATAGAAAGTGAAGAAGGCTGAGAATGTTGCTCAGCACAGAGGTGTCATGTTCCATCCCCATTGCCAAAACAGAAAGGTTCCCCATCCAGGTGCAGGAGCATGGCGGAGGCAGACAGGGGAGGTGAAGGAGCAGAGAATGTAGTTTGAGTGGTTCCCTTGGGACAGTTGCAAATCTAAAGAGCGCTGATGATCTCGGCTTCTTGGGACTCACCTGGAGGAGCCAGCAGCGGTGGTGCCCGGTGTGTGGAGGGGGTGACCCAAGGAGCTGCAGGCTTGACGTTGGCTGGTGCCAGGGCAGGGCAGGCGCGGGGCGTGGGGTGACCCTGGCTGCAGAGATCCAGGGGATGCTGGGCACAGTGTCCTGCGTAGGTGGGTGACACTGGGGAAAGAGAAGCAGTGGTGAAGGACCCGGGAGTGCCCGTCCGCCACCCCATCCCCTCATCCTGTGCCTCAGGCAGAGACCAAGCTGTGGCTTGCTTCTAAGCTTGTGGGGCCGAGGTGACAAAGGAAGTCACACATGCTACAGCAGGCTGTTTGTGTCATTGAAAGCTCTGAAGTTTTGCTGTCACGGCGCCAGGTTATTTATGATCTCTCTCTCTCTCTCTCTCTCTCTCTC